>CATIWR010289965.1:0-55709 GCA_949677035.1 Omphalea diandra
TTTTTAAATATATATATTTTTAGAGAAAAACAACAATATATATATATATATATATATATATATATATATATATATATATATATATATATATATATATATATTAATTAGAAATGACAAGTTCGATTTAGTGAAAAAAAAAATCATATATTGCTATTGATAATCCACGTAATAATAGAGCCTTTTTTAAAAATTTCATTAGGGTTCATTTGAATGAGAAAATTAAAATTGAAATTCAAAATTTTAATTTTTGTTTCAATTCTATCAGAATTAAAATTGAGTTAGAATTTCAATTTTAGTGTTTGGATTATGAATATTTTATCAAATAATATTTCTAAGGTCTGAGTTCTAAATTAGAAAATTGGGTTAGATTTAGCATTTTAAAATTTATGGAATTAGTATGAAATTAAAATTTTAATTCTTAATGGGCTACCAAATACTAGAAATAAAATTCTATAACCCAATTTCAATTATCAATTCCAATTTTGGTTTTAATTCTATGAACCAAACATGCCCTTAAAATATCAAATTTCTAATAGATCATTACTACTATATACAAATAAGATATATCACTTATATATCTAAATCCTCTTATATTTTAAAAGATATATAATTAATAATACTTATAAAATCTAAATCATTGAATTCAAAATTAATCATTAAATTTATTTTTAACAAATATTCATTAATTTTTTAATTTTTATTTTTTAATAATATCTCATGTACATAATTTGAAATGAATCATTAAATCCAAAGGGAATAATACTTAGAGATGCTAAAGTTTTATTTCTTATGAAAAATAAAATTTACGTCTTAGAAAATTAATTTAAAAAAGTAAGAAAATAGAGTCCAATATTTAGTTCAAATAATTTTGTACAAAGTGAAAATAAAATCTTATCTATATTTTTCACTTATTAACATAATTGTATTGGTTGAAAATTAATTAACTGTCACTTATTTTTGTTGTTCTTTTAATTTGTACTTTTCGTTCAAAAATTTATTATTTAAGCATCTTAACAATTAGTTATAAATAGTCATATTTATACGTTTCATACAAAATATATTTTTTTTTGTTTCATACATACATACATACATATATATATATATGTATCAGAAAAAAATATTGATTATTTTTTAAAAATATAATTAAAATTGAATTATTAATTTTTGTGATTTATCTAGCTGTCTTATTTTAAAAAAATTATGAATATTAATTTAATATAAATAATAATTATAAAATCTTTTTAAAATGAGTGATTTTAAAAAAATTATCTAAACTCTTTTTTATATATTATTTATTATGTAAAGATTAAAGATAATTGTTTAACTTCTAATATATAGTATATTTAATATCAAAATTAATTAAATTATTATAATTAATTTAATAATAATAATGTGAAATATTTAATATTTAATAATTATTTTAATTTTAATTGTCATTAATATATAACAAAAAAGTAAAAAAATTTGAAATTCTAAAAAATGATGGTTAACTTGTGATGTGAAATATATTAGTCATATATAGTTATAATTTGTCATATTTATACGTTTCATGCGAAATATATTTTTTCTATATATATATATATATATATATATATATAATAGAAAAAATATTGATAGTTTTCTGAAAATATAATTAAAATTAAGTTATTAATTTTTGTGATTTATCTAGCTCTCTTATTTTAAAAAATTATGAATATTAATTTGATATAAATGATAATTATTTAAAAATTAAATAATAATTATAAAATCTTTTTAAAATGAGTAATTTTTTAAAAATTATCTAAACTCTTTTTTATATATTATTTATTATATAAAAATTAAAGATAGTTGTTTAACTTCTAATATATAGTATATTTAATATCAAAAGTTAATTAAATTATTATAATTAATTTAATAATAATGTGAAGTATTGAATGTTTAATAATTGTCATTAATATATAACAAAAAAGTAAAAAAATTTGAAATTCTAAAAAATGATGGTTAACTTTTGATGCGAAATATATTAGTCATATAGTTATAATTAGTCATATTTATACGTTTCATGCGAAATATATTTTTTCTATTTTATATATATATATATATATGAAAAAAATATTGATATTTTTTAAAAATATAATTAAAATTAAATTATTAATTTTTTCGATTTATCTAGCTCTCTGATTTTAAAAATTATGAATATTAATTTAATATAAATGATAATTATTTTAAAAATTAAATAATAATTATAAAATGTTTTTAAAATGAGTAATTTTTAAAAAATTATCTAAACACTTTTTTATATATTATTTATTATATAAAATTAAAGATAATTGTTTAATTTTTAATATACAGTAGATTTAATATCAAAAGTTAATTGAATTATTATAATTAATTTAATAATAATGTGAAATATTAAATATTTAATAATTACTTTAATTTTAATTGTTATTAACATATAACAAAAAAGTAAAAAAAAATGAAATTCTAAAAAATGATGGTTAATGAGTAGATGACTGTGAAATTTAACTTATTGTCTCTAGATAAAAATTTTTAGTCTTTATCTAGTGGCATCTATTTGAGAATTAAGTTGGTAGCAATTGTGAGATTATTTAAACTATTTAAAACTAAGAAACATGTGTCACGCTAAATCTCCTTTCATGCACTTGTCAAGCTATTTAGAATTAGAAGTGTCTTTTTTTTTTTAACAAAAAGGAGAGATGGTAGCTTTTACGCATAATATCAAATTCCCTTTTCTGGTCTCATTTTATTTCAGTTGAATAGATAAATAGTTTCCTCAAATCGCTTGCAAAAATGACCCTCTCACGAGTAAATTAAAAATGGACCTACACGTGTATCAAAACGTGTCAGTCATTTGCCCCCCTCACTTGCCCGTTTGCATATCTACTTTATTTTTTTTTTCTTTTTTTTTTTGAACAGGTCTGCCTATCCACTTTTATTGAGCTAATTGAGATATTCGAGTCAGTCAACAAGACCTTTGACCATCTGGTGTAAATAGCACCGCTATGGGTGGAAACAAGTGACGTTTGATTCATTGATAAATGAGCTTACCTTGAATTGTGTTTTTAAAAATTATTTAATCAATGAATTAAATCCAAATTAGGTACCATTAAAATTATATAAAATTTATAAATCTAAATGAGATTAATCGAGTTAAAATTTTTTATTGTAATTAATATTTTTTTAAAAAATAAGATTTATATTTAAAACTTAATATATTTATTAATATTTATATAAAAATTATCAAAAATTAGATATTATATTGTAAATGTAAATTACAATATGAAATATATATTATTTGTTATATATTTTTACAAAGTATTTTTATATATATTATAAATAAAATATATAATTATATTTATTATCAATTTGATTTACAAATTTATAAGTTAAATACTGATAAATTTAAAATTAATTTAATAAATTAACAAATTGAGTTTAAATTTAATTTTAAAATTTATTTAATAAATAAATTAAACTTAAATCGATTTTTATTAAATTAAATTTTATATAGTTTGAGAGTATACAAGGCTCATTACACCTCAAACAACCGCAGCCCTGCCGCAATTAAATATTCGTTAACTATTACTATAAATAATTAGGAATCATCTCATGCGCTCACTCCAACGCTTCTTGTTCTGACCGTCAGATCTTCAAAAGTGAGATCGGACGAGGAAACACGACACACGCGGAGAGAAGGCCAAAATCGAAGACAGATTGTTGCACCCTTTTAATATTTGTTTGACATGTCGTCATCGAATGACCGTTTGTAGTAAACGACAAAGGAGACAAGTGAACAGACGGCGACACGCCTCAGCCTGCACGAAAAGAAGAGCCATTGCCTTAACCGCCGTTTTCCAATGCCGCCTCCCTTGTCGTTCTGGGTGTATCTAAGTTGCGTGCCTTTAGGAAGCGCGTGACACATTTTGCAGTGGGCCTGACTGCTAACTCCTTGGCAAATGGAAAATAGGTAATTAATTTAAAAAGCAAAAAGGCTGGGGAAAGTCGTTGGGTGAAATAAATGGTGTAAAAATAATAAATTAGGGAAGACCGGCAGAGGTTATCTAGCGAGCTTTATTTCTAATTCAAGGTTTAATTTTATTTTATTTTTTTTGGAGAGGGCAGGAGAAGAAAAAAAAAAGTAAAAATAAACTTTAATCCTTTGTTTAGAATGGGGTAAAATAAGAGAGAAAACAAAATATGGATAAAAAAAGGATTCCAACTTTTATTGTTTAGGAATGAAAAGAAAATAAAGAATAAAAGAAAATAATTCTTATTTTTCTCTCAAAATGGAGAGAAAATATGTTAATTAAGGAGAAAAGTTCACAATTTATAATGAATTTTTATTTTTATCTATCAATACTTTTTTATTAAAGGAGAGAAAATAAATTTATTTTTTCATCTTTTTATCCAAACATAAAGAGGAAAATAAATAAATAAATAAAATTTATTTTTCCTCTTTATTTTTGCCTCTCTAAATAACTTCTCAAACATAAGATAAATGTATTTAAAAAAGTGTTATTAAGTTAAAAGTCTAATAACAAAAAAATATATATTTTTTAACTATTGCACTCAAACTTTTTTTAAAATAGATCATTTTATTCAAAAACGATTAAACATTTGTCAATTATATTTAATATCAAATTTTATATTAAAAATAATTATCATTTACTAGTATGATTAGTATATATAATTATCATAGATATTACAAAAACTATTATCATTTGGCAGTATGACTATTATATAATTATCATTCATATTATAAAAGTATTTATTTAATTCAAATCAATTGATTTTTTTTTAAAAAAAAAAAAAGAAAACAAGCCATTTACACTCAAAGTCCAAATTAAATGAAAAACTATTTTCATTTACTAGCATGATTATTATATAATTATCATTCATATTATAAAAAGTACTTATCATATTCATATTAACTGCTAAATAAAAAAAAAGTCATTTTTTATTTAAAATTTTATTATCAATTAAAATATTAATCTTTATCATTTTTTTAAAATTGAGTTTATTATCATTTCACAATTAAAATTTTAATTTTTAAATAAAAAGTTATGACTATTTCAACAAATAGCATAAACTCTCACATTTAATTTTAAAATTGAATGCAATTTATACAAGTTTGGTCAATTTTGAATAAAATTACTTATTTTAAAAGTTTACATAAAACTATAAAAAAGCAAAAATTACTATTGAAATGTACCACCTCCTACTCAAAGGACCTTTATGGTGGCATTAAGGATTGTTGAGGAAGTTGTGATGGAAACTTTTGAGGAAGCCTCACCTATTGATGCTATTGTGATCGTTTGTGTTATTAATCCCTAAGAGAGCTTGGATGAAGAAGAAGATTAACGTGTAAGAGGGCATGATGACGAGAAAGTAGAAATGCAAGTGAGTCATGTCATTCAAAGTGGTAGGTATTGTTAGAACAAATAGGCAAACAAAGAACCTCAAATAGAAAAAGAATCGAAACAACTTTTGATAAGGAAAAGGAAGAGGAAAATGTTGTCTTAAGTATTTGAAGAAAATGTCTGCTTAAATCAACATGTGGAGTTGTGAATCACTTCTAAGAAGTACAAGAACACTATGATAGAGGCTTTGTTTAATCTTTCCATTTCTAGAGAGGCGTAGCCTATAGAGACAGTGGCTTTGGTAAGAAACTTGGACAAGGAAAAAATGGTTTTTATAGACAAAGATCTGCCACTGAGAGGGAAAAACCAGAAAATAATGCTTTTTATCAAAGTTGAAGTGAAAGGGAAGTACACGCCGAGTGTTATGGTTGATAATGTGTCAGGGATTAACATATGTCCACTTAATTTATTGAAATTTGGAATGACTGTTACAAATTTGAAAACTTTAAAAAACATTATTCAAGCATATGATCATAATAAGAGACCATATATTTAACCTTTCAAAACCTTGGTGAAGGCTAGAGTCATAGAGTCCATAGTGGAGTTTACAATTTTAGATATCCCAATAACTTTTTCTTCGCTGCTAGGGAGACTTGGTACCATCCCCTAAAAGGAGTGCCCTCCATTCCATATTAGAAAGTGAATATCACATATCAAGAAGGGGTTACTATTCATGATGAGTTATGCGAGATGGTGTCAGCGTCGAGCATCATGATGTCACATTTTAAGGGATTTCAGGTTGTAAAAATCATTGATTAATGTTAGATCCTAAAGTGGTGAGCATTATGCAAAAGATGAATTTCCTCGCAAGGTAGGGGTTTGGAAAGAATGCCACAGGTGGTTTTGAATTTTCAGATATTCTCATCCATTCTACCAGAATAAGATTAGGGTATTAAAGTAGAGATGAATGCAAGGCTAGAAAATCCTTAAGGCCCTCTATCAAAGTACTTTATGAAAGAAGAAAAAGTAGAAGAGGAAGAAAAAGAAAAGGCTCAGTCAGATGAAGACTAATTAATGACTTAGAGGACATCTCTTTAGAAAGGTGGAGATTAGAAAGGAAAGGTCCAGAGTCAGAGAATACCCTAGAAGAGCAAAGAAAAAGAAGAAGAGGCCCTAGTCTTTAGATTGAAAGAAGAAAAAGAAGAAGAAATAGACTTTATTTAGACTATGTAAGGTATATGAGATTATTAACCCTAAGAAAAGAAGGGAAATCTTAAGAAGAAATGAATAGTCTAGCAGTAAAAAAGCCACCCAACTATTAGGAGTAGGGAATGAATGAGTTAAATAGCATTGTGGAAGTAAGATATTTAGGGACTAGTCTAAAACATATAAAGGAGATGATTGAAAGCTTTTTTGAGATTGTAGAGTATGAAGGCCATGAAGGGCTATCATTTGAAGAGGAAAAGAAAACGAAGGATGAACTAAAGGGGATGGCTTTATAGGAGAGCATCTTACATGTTAAATTGAGTAGTGACGTAATGAACTAAGAGTTTAAAGGAGTTATTAAAGTAATGGTTGGTGTTGAAAAGATCACCAAAAAGGGGATTGAGTAATAAGCCAATAGTAATCCAGAGGTTGTCCCCAATCATACTAAGAAAAAAGAAGAGACCACATCTATAGGACAAAAGGAAGAAGACATAGAGTAGTCCAACATAGAAGGACAAACCTAAACTCCAGCTATGATTGTAGAAGCATTCCCTATTGATGACCTTATAAATGTTCTTATCTATGTTCTATTTAAGGACAATGATGTATTCATTTCAAAATTCAAATCAGTGAATGATGAATTTACCTATTTGTGTGATGTTCTTCTTAATGTTACAATGGATGACATTCATTACTTCATGAGCATATTTAACATTAATTTTATGCATACCATCACTTTTAATCTTGGCATATAGAAAAATCCTAAAATTTTGCTAATCATAACTGATGTCACAATGGAATAGATGAGGAAGTTTAAATAGTTATTAAGGAAATACTAGTGGGTTTTTATATGGACCTATGAGGATATGTCGAGGGTCGATCAATGGAATGTCAAGCATAAGATTCCTAATTATTAACATATGAAACCACTAAAACAAAAGCTTAGGCAATTTATGGCTGAAATGGATGCAGTTGGTTAAAAAAAAAAGTAGTAAGCAATTGATAACTAAATTTTTAGAGATAATGAACTACCTAAAGTTGTTGGTCAATATAGTACCAATGCCCAATAAAGATGAACATGTGAGAACATGTGTTGATTATAAGGATTTAAAGTCCCAAGGATGACTTCCCTCAACCTCACATCGATATGTTAGTAGATAATGTTGGGATTTATAGAACAAACATAGTTGAAAAATACAACTTTTTCTATAGAGAATCCCACCAAGGATACATACAATTCGATTAAATTGAAAGGAAAAGGATATGAATCATACTAATTCATGCGAAAGGTAACAAATGTGTTGTAAGGTAGTGAGGGGGTTTACACCAGTAACACCCAACCTCGAGATTGAAGTATAGATTGTCAAATTCAGACACTACCAAATTGATAAATATTTTTTGTAGGTATCCACACGAATAATCTCTCTCCAAAATGGAAGTGTGCTAACACTAGGATTTTTCTCTCTCTAAAAATATTTTTGAAAATGTTAATGTTTTATCTTATGAAAACCCAAAAATGTATGTATATATCTTAACTATTAAGATATATGATAATTATATATTTTACAAGATATGAATAACTAAATATTCCCTTTTGTTTTAACTTTTAAAATGATAAGGATATCTAGCAATATAATATATCTAATTATCTTAATATATATTTAGAGAGTAGAAAATATTATTTCATCTTGTGGTCTGTTCTAAAAGTGCGACAATATAGATTGACATAATGTTGGTAATGGTCCATAGGTCATAAGTGGCCTCTAGCAAGACATTATGACTACCCAAAGTATGTGAAAGTCAATAATCTAACTTAAACTATTTTACAAATAGTATTATAATCCTTTTATCACATTATTTCTCAATTGAACATAAGAAATAGATTATTTCATCCTCATATAGTTCAATTCTTCTCGATCTCTAAGTAGACTAATGTAAAATGATATTGATAACCTTTATCGGTTCATTACCTCATGACTGCGCAATCTCTTTAATCTAACTTATCAAGGGACCCAAATATATATTTCTCATAAATATATGAGGAGAAAATTCCTTCTCGATCACTTATATTCCTCTATATGATCTACTTCATGTCCAATATTAGTTTGTATAATCATCTGGTTAAAGATAATTTCAGACTTTATCAAAACATGAAGTTCATTATATTAGAATATATTATGATTTTAATATCAGATGATTAAGTTAATACTATTGAATGAAAAACATTTATGACTATTAATCAATATGGTGTTCTAATAACAGGTCGATCCAATACAATGTTTCTTAAATATGTATCTATATGTTTGATTTAATATCACATATACACGACTAGTAAAATATAGTCATCAATCAAAACACATACTACTCTTCATTCATTATTATCCCAACAATAATGACCGACTAGGGATAATTTAGAATAAAATTCTTTACATATAAAGGTTTTACTATCAAGACACAGACTTGATGATATTAGATAAAATTAATTATTCATGAAATTTATCATTTAGCTTAAATAAAATATAAAAGAGATATTTAATAAAATTGCAAAGCATGACATTATTAAGAAAATATCTATTACAAGAATTGGCCTAATGCATATAACTAATAGATGATGCTATTATTTGCATCATGTATTCATTCATGGACAATTTTTCGAGGGTACAATCAAATTTTCATAGCCATCACAAACAAAGTTAAGATAACTTTAATAATAGAATGGAAGACTTATTACTATCTAGTGATGCCATTTGGGCTAAAGAATGTTGTAGTAACGTACTAATGAATAGAAATTACACTATTCCATTATATGATACATAAAGAAGTGAAGGTCTATGTTGATGATATGATAGTGAGGTCATGGACACGTGAAGGGCACTTTGAAGCATTAAAGAAATTTTTATAAAGGGTGGATTAGTATGACCTCAAGCTAAACCTAAAGAAATGTCTATTCGGAGTTATTTTAAGGAAGTTTCTAGGTCATTTGGTGCATAAGAAAGGGATTAAAGTAGACCCCAATAAGGTCAAGGCCATCTAAAACATGTTAGCACTTATGAGTAGAGAAGGAAGTTAATGAATTCTTAGGGTACATTCAGTACATCAACCAATTTATTGTAAGATTAACCTTGATATATGAACCCATTTTTTAGCTTTTAAGGAAGGACTAGCTAGTGGCATGGAATGGGCAATGTCTGTAGGCTTTTGAAAAGATCAAGGATACTTGTCTAATCCATTAGTGTTAAGGCCACCAAAGCCGAGAAAGCCATTAATTTGGTATATGACAATAGACTATAGGTTTTATGGGGGCATGCTAGCATAAGAGGATGGTGAAGTAAATGAGCATGTAATTTATTACCTTAGTAAAAAGCTCCTTCCTTATCAGGAGAAATACAACAAAATTGAGAATATGTGTTTGGCAATGGTTTAGGCCACCAAGAAGTTACGACATTGCTTCCAGTCTTATTATGTAGAGGTGGTTTCCAAATTGAATCCAATTAAGTACTTTTATGAAGTGCCATCTTTAGAAGGGAAGTTAGCAAAATGGTTGATACTTCTCATCAAATTTGAGGTAAAATATATGAAAAAGAAGATAATTAAAGGACGAACAATTACTAAATACCTAATGTAGTAGTCGATCATAATGGAAGAGCAAGAATTACCTTAAATTTTGATGAGAGTTTGAGGTAATAGAACCCAAGGGGTGGAAGATGTATGATGGGGCAATAACTAAGAAAAGAGCAAGAGTTGGAGTGATCTTTATTTCACCTGAAGGAGAGTTATTATCAGTGGCTAAAAAGCTTAAGTTTAAAGTGACTAAAACTATGACAAAATATAAAGCATATGCATTTAAGTTGATTTAAATAAGTGTAAAAGTAGTAGAAATGTTTGGGGATTCTTTATTAGTGGTCTTTTAGGTCAATAAGGAGTGAGAGTTAAAAGAGAATAATTGAGGCCATACCTTGAGCATGCAAAGGTACTGACCTAAAACTTTTAGAGGATTATTTTTCGTCATATTCCATGAGAAGAGAATATGATGATAGATGCCTTAGCCATTCTGGTTTCCATATGGGATGGGCAAAGAAAATGTCAATGAAGCCACTACTCATAGTCAAATTGAAAACACCTTGTTAAACCAGTGAAATGATAATATAAGTATTAATGGATGACCTACCATTGTATTATGATGTGTAAAGGTACTTAGAGGGCAATGCATATCTTAAAAGGGCGAATAAGAATGACAGAGATACCATCAGAAGGTTAGTATCATAATTCATTAAGGGTATGGTGTACAAACAAATTTCAAATAAGGGTCCATATGAGGTGTCTAACAAAAGAGGAAGCCAAAAGAGTCATGGAAGAGGAACATGTAAAAGTATGTGATTCATATATGAATAAGATAGCTTTGGCAAAAAAAAAAAATCTTAAGGAAGGGGTATTACTGGACCACCATGGAATGAGATCGTATTAAGGTTGTGAGGGTTGTCATAAGTGCTAGATTTATGAAATTCTTAATCATTTGACATCACTAGAATTGTAGAACTTGACTTCGCCATAGCCATTTGCAATGTGGGGTATTGATGTCATCAAAGAAGTGAAACTGACATCAATTAAGTATCACATTTACATTATAGTGGCAACTAACTACTTTTCAAAAATGGTTAGAAGCTGCGCCTTTTGGAAAATTGAGGGCAAAGCAAATGGCCCCATTTATAAAGAAAAACCTTATTAGTCACTATTAGGTACCAAATTATATTGTATTAAATAATGGTGGTTACGATAATTTTGGAGAAGTGTGGAGTCACCAATTATAAGTCCTCACCTTACAAGGCGCAAATAAATGGATATATGGATGCTACTAATAAGAACGTTAAGAATATCCTGTTAAAATAGTAGAAACTTATAAGCATTGGTCAGAAAAGCTATCCTATGCACTATAGGGGTATAGTACTATCGTTAGGACATCCATAAGGATGTCACCTAGTTCTTGGTGTATAAGATAGAAGTCGTACTATCAATAGAGATAGAGATGAAGTCTTTTTGGGGCTTACATGAGGCAAAGGTTTTTGAATATCAATGGATAAAGAATAGGTACAATCAGTTATCATTACTCAATGAGAAAAGATTGAAAGTCTTATATCACGTACAACTATACTAAAAAAGGATAGTGTGCAACTTCAATAAAAAAGGTTAAGCTAATTATAATTAGAGTGAAGGATTAGGTGTTGAAAGCAATGCGGCCGTAAACGCCAAATCTTAATGAAAAGTTCAAGTAGAATTAGAGAAGTCTTTATGTGGTTAAATGAATATATCTAGGTAGGTGAGTGAAGCTGTTAGATTTGGATGTGAATTAATTCTTTAAGCCAGTGAATTTAGATTGGCTAAAAAAGTATTTCGTGTGAAGCGAGAGAAAGGATATGAATAAGTTGTTAGGCCGAAAATTTAAAAGAGTGGTTTGAGCAAAAGTTAGAGCGAAAAAGAAAAAAAGAAAAGAGAAGAAGAATAAAAGGTGAGAGAGAACAACTAACGAGTAGGGAAACTTGATAGCAAGGTTTGGATAGCCAAATCAAGTAGCAGATAAGAAGAAGACAACAAAACAACCATGAGAATGAAGAATAGGAGATGAGAGTAAACACATTAAGACTAACAAAATTGGTGGGATATTTTAGTGTGTTATTATCAAAAGTGATTTTTATTTTTCATTTAGAGACCACCATTTTTTGTTACTATTTTTAACTACCACACTAGGTGATTGCTAAATGGTCTTTATTTTTCTAATTTGATCTTCCATTATCTACAATTAGCAATCACAATGAAATAAGAAAGTGATCACAAAATATGGTTGCTGTTTACAGACCATAAAACATGATCACTATTTCAACGATCACATTAACTTTTTGGTTGTTATTTCATTTAGCGACCAGTGTTTTAGCTACCATAAAAAATGATCACCATTCACATTTAGTGACTACGTAGAAACCACTTTCAGTAGTTAAATTATGTTTTTTTTTTTTAATGAGATGGTTTGGTTCAATTTAGATTGGATTCAATTATCATTAAATAATTGATATTGTATTAAATGTAAAAATCAATTTGAGATTTTCTATTCACTTAGATATTTTTTTGATTTTAATATAGCATAATTCTATTATCAAATTTAATTCACAAATCTTTGTATTTTGTGCTCACTTATATTTCTTTTTCCTCTCTTGCACTTAGGAGTGTAAATGATATACTGCAAAATTAAAATGGTCAATTATTCTAATAACTAATTTTGTTAAAATATAATGTTAATTTTGATATCATCAACTATAAAAATGCTAATACCGTTATCGCTAATTATTAATGGTTTTGGTGGTAATCGAAATCAATATTGTGTATAAAATAATCACATATATAGTCCTCCTAAACACAAATATATATGTTTATGTGAATTTTTATAATTATAATCATATTTAACAAGTTACTTAAAGTAAATTAATCATAATGATAACATAAATATGATAATTTACAATTTTATAGATGTTATAAATATAGCTTAGTGCATTTAACATTGCATAAACGTGGTCATTAAGACTAAATGTAACAAGACTAAATATCATATCTTTCACGCTTACTTTGACTTAGGGATGATAATAGGAAGAAAATTCCTTATTTCCCACAAGAATTCGCTCTGACAGAGTGGAGAATCTGCCCTCTCCTCTGATGTGATTACACCTCCACCTATAGGTCTCCACGGGATCCTGTAGTGGATCTCCGTGGAGGCCAAAAAAAATTAGATGCGTATTATATATATATATATATTAGGTGAATAATTATATATTTTTATATATTTATTAATTTATAGCATAAAAATATTTTTATTTTATAATATAATAAATTATATTTTTCTAAAAAATAATTTGAAATAATCCAAAAATTTGCTTGTAAAGAATTCCCCGTTGTATACAGAATCTCCACGAAAATAGAGAGAGGATTTCTTCCATTGGAGAGCGAGATGGGAGATGGCCCCACCCTCATTCCGCTCCGTTGCCATTCCTACTTTCACTCTCTTTGCTATTTCCCCCCTTGGAAACGAAGAGAAAAATGCTTTTGTAATGGGTTCGGCTTTCTAACATCATTAGGCCTAAAAAAGGAAATTTCTCAGAATGGGCTTTGGTTTCAACCAAGCATCACCCCCTTTTGCTCGAGTTGCTACTCTCCATCATCTCTATTCTCCTACTGCTATTGCCTACCCAATAACCAAGCTTTGTGCTTAGTATCTTATCTTTTTTACCTCTCTTCAATTTGGGCCATCATTTCAGCATGTCTTAAGAAGCCATCGTCACGATAGCACCATAGCTTCAACTAACAGCTCAACTATTCTCTCGCGCTTGGTAAAGTGTCTCTCTCTTTATTCGGTTATAGTATCTTTTGAATTGCAATTGTTATTTTCTTAATGTGTATTTGTGAGATTATTCTAAGTTATTGATTTTTCGATTTGTTATGAGATGGAGGTGATATATTAGGTGGCAATGTGAAGAAATTAGTGTAGAAATCTTTGTTTCTTTTTTTTTTTTTTTTTTTTTTGCGGAGGGGGGGATTTTATGAAAGGTGTTTTTGAGCTATTCTGTACTCAATTGGTTCTCTCTGTGTTCTTTAAAGCTTTATTTTGTCTCTAATGTGTTTTTCCTTTTTCAACATTTTGGTGGCTGTGAATATTTTTTATAAAGATGTTTGTGAATTATTGGTCTTTTAGAGATTGGTTCAATTGTTTCTTCATTTTGGATGAATTTCAGGCCGCATTTTTCTTTTTTGCTTTTAGGTTTGATGATTTTCGTCATTTCAAAATGCTTTGGTTTTCAGGATTTTGAACTGGGTTGTTGTAGTTCTTTCTGTATTCTGTTTCAAAAGAAAAAAAAAAAAAAAAGAAACGGAAACAAAAATAAAAAGAATGAGAATTGGACCATCTTGTTAATTTGGATTGCTTAGAACAAACCGACCAACTGAAAATTCTCCAACATGCCCTCCAATTTTTACCAAAACTTAAAATTTAAATACCCAACTAAACCCGCAACATGCCGTTGATCCCTTCTCTACATTAACTATCTTCAAATCCCACATAACCAAAATTCTGAAATTGATTACTCTGGAAAGTCCAAGTGCCTATTCAAATTTCACACTGTTCGCTCAGTTGCAAATTCCCAGTTAGTAATTGAATGTCATCAAGAACCATCCAGTGAAGTAGCAATTAAAATCCAAAGCATCCTTAATAATTACATAGATAGACCAACAAGAATGATTGAGCTTACTCTTGATCAATGCAGCCTGACATTGCCAGAAGATCTAATCTTCAGTATACTGAAAGAGGCACTGTTCTCATTGGAAACCATCTTTCACATTTTTGAATTGTGTTTCTAAAGGAGGACGAATTTTTCTGGGTTCTATTGTTTACAATGAGATTCTTGACATTCTTGGCAAAATAAGGTAGTTTGAGGAATTGGCCCTAGTTCTGAACAAAATGTCCAAGAGAGAAGGACTTGTCTATGAGGAAACATATAGAGTTCTTATTAATAGAAGTGCAGCTGCACATGAGGTGGAGGCAGTTGAGGTTTTCAATAATAGGAGAGATTTAGGGTTAGAGCTTGACTTGGTTGCATTCCAGCAACTTGTTTTGTGCTTATGTAGGTACAAGCATGTTGAAGTTGCAGAAACTTTGTCGTATTCTAAAAGGAAATTATTTCGACATCTTAATGAGTGGTGTATGTTGGGAAATATACACGAGTCTAAGAGGTTTTGGAAAGACATAATTGGTTCTCAATGCAGCCCGGATTTGTTACTTATGGAACTTTTATTAAGCATTAACGAGCAAGGGAAGGTTAGGTGCAGCAATGCAACTCTATCATGCCATGTTGGAGAAACAGCGCAAACCAGATGTGGTGAAATACAATTGTATGATTGATGCATTGTGTTTCAAAAAGATTCTGAGGCCCTGAAGATTTTTAGAGAAATGGTTGAGCAGGCATGTTTAGCAAATGTGAGTACCTACAACTCACTCATTAAGCATTTGTGTAAAATTTGGAGGATGGAGAAGGTATATGAGCTTTTCGATGAAATGCAGGATAGTAAAGGGAATTGCATGCCAAATAATACAACTTTCAATTCCTTGCTCTAAGCATTGAAAGAGCTAGAGGAACTTCCTTGGTTTTGGGAATGATGGAGAGGAATGGATGTGATGCACATAACTTGATCTTGAAATTGTATGTGGATTGGAATTGCGAGGAAAGAGCAAACGATTACTTGGAATGAGATGGAGAAATATGTTTGGGGACCTGATCGCTGGTGCTACACTATTATGATTCATTGGTTACATGAAAAGGGAAGAAGTAAAGGATGCATTGCATTACTTTGAAGAGATGACATCTAACAGAATGGTGCCAGAGCCAAGGACTGAGATATTGGTCAATGCCATGAATATGAAATTGAAGGAAAATATTACTCAACAAGGAGAAGAAGATGTGATAAATTTTGCTTTGATTTTAAGTTAACTGAGACTAATTTACTGTGCAGAAAAGATATTATAATTGAAGGATTCCAATTTGAATATTTATGATTGAAAATAGCGAGTGGTGCTTTCATCTTTGGGTTAAACTGCAAAACTAAAACGTGTAACTTAACATGACATAAAATTTTCCATGAGAAAAGTCTTAACATATAAAATCTAAACGGCAAGGACATGATGTGTTCCTTTCTGTTATCTTGTGTGATGCACTGTGCAAGAACCATGGTATTTTTTGGAGATGAACTGGGATGGTCAACAAAAATGTCATAAAAATAATATTGCAATATTGTTTCATTGATGACTCATTTTATGTGGATTTATGAGTAACATGAATCAATAGATTAGCATAAAAACATCTTATATTGGAGCAATGAATTTTAAGTTCCATAAAGGTTTTCTTTTTCTTCATTTCCAGATCTGTTTTGCCTTGAATCATGTAAAGGTTACAATCTTCCTTTTATTCTTATTTTGCTCGTTTAGAGGTGGATTGAATTCTTTTTTGGATTTGGGGCTAACTTCAGGCCATATTTTTAGAGTTTTGATGATTTTTATCATTTGAAGTTGCTTTTTCTTTTTTCAGGATTTTTATTGGGTTGTTCTAGTCGTTTCTGTACTCTGCTTCAAAAGAAAATGAAAAAGTGAAGGAATGAACAGATTTTTATGTAAAGAATTATTGGGCTACCTGTTTAATTTGGTATTTTTGTAAAATTATCTTCTCTTGCTGGCTTTGCTGCTTGCACTTTGCAAGTGTATGCTTCTGTTTAAAATTTGTTAGTTTATTTAGCTGTAAAGGGAAAAAGTTTGGCAAGAGAAAAAAAAAAAAAAAAAGAAACTAAAATGAAAGAAAGAAGCAAGAAGTTGATCAGATGGATTTACTCCACTCGATTTTTGTCCTCAATTTGCAGTATGATTATGTTAATAGTTAGAAATTCTCAACATTCTGCACATCTGCTAGAGCTTATAGTATGCTAAATGATGTGATTGAGCTTTATATTTTTCCTGTTCTCCTTGATTCATTGTTGCTGATGTTATAGTTGTTAACTTGGTGCTATTTTTACTCTGGTCAGCGTACGCTAAAGATGATGATTCTGAACTGAAGTAGAGTGAAATGGTTTTAACATGTGCTTTTTAATAGACATTTGGAAATGAACGCTAAAAGGTTGTCATCTTCTTCAGATGATGAAGTTAGGTAAAAGGCGCAGCTTCTTTCATGACTTCTACATTCTTTGGCATAAGCATCGTTCACTCTCTACTTCTTCTCCTACTTCAAAATATTCATTTCCATGGATCTCTCCTCTTCAATCTTCAAAAGCGACTACTTCCATGCCAGATTCCTCAGCCAAAACCTTAAACACGCTTGTGGAATCTCGGAGGAAATCTAGATTCATCTCTCATGAGTCTGCCATAAATCTAATCAAACATGACAGAGATCTGCAGTGTGCATTAGAAATATTCAACATGGTAACTGAGCAAAAGGGATTTAGTCATAATCATGCCACATTCAACCATAATCCATAAGCTTGCTCAGGCCAAGAAGGTTGAGGCAGTTGATGCACTTCTTCATCAGATGACCTACAAAACTCGCAAATTTCATGAAAATATATTCCTTAATCTTATCCAGCATTTTTCTAGGTCCTCTCTGCATGAACGAGTGCTTGAGATGTTCTATGCAATTCAGCAATTGTTCGGGAGAAGCCCTCTCTAAAAGCCATCAGTACCTGTCTCAATATATTGATTGAATCAAAGCAGATTGATTTGGCCCAGAAATTTCTATCGCATGTGAAAGAGAGTCTAAGGTTAAGATCAAATACCTGCATCTTTAACATCTTACTTAATCGTCATTGCAAAAGTGGGGATCTTGAGTCTGCCTTCGAAGTCATGAAGGAGATGAAGTCATCTTTGAGATCTTATCCTAATTTGATTACTTACTCTACTCTTATGGATGGGTTATGTGAAGGTGGAAGACTGAAAGAAGCGATTGAGTTGTTCGAGCAGATGGTGTCAAAGGATCAGATATTACCTGATGCTCTTACTTACAGTGTTCTGATTAAAGGTTTTTCCAATGGAGGAACAGTTGATAGGGCTAGGAAGATAATGGAGTTCATGAGATATAATGGATGCAATCCAAATGTATTTAACTATTCAGCCCTGGTGAATGGATATTGTAAGGAAGGAAGGTTGGAGGAGTCCAAAGAGGTTTTTGATGAGATGAAGAGCTTTGGTTTGAAACCTGATACAGTTGGTTATACTACGTTGATAAATTGCTTCTGTGGGGCAGGTAGAACAAACAAAGCCATGGAGTTGCTTATAGAGATGTCAACAATGAAGTGCAAACCCGATGTTGTAAATTTTAACATGCTACTTAAAGGTTTGTGCAGAGAAGGCAGGTTTGATGAGGCTCTTGGGATGCTTGAGAAACTAACTTATGAGGATATTCATCTGAACAAAGGAAGTTACAGGATTGTTTTAAATTTCTTGTGCCAAAAAGGTGAGCCGGAGAAGACTTGTGAACTGTTGGGTTTGATGCTTAATAGAGGTTTTGTTCCCCACCATGCAACTTCAAATGAGTTGTTGGTTTGCCTTTGTAAAGCTAGGATAGTAAGTGATGCTGTTACCGCATTGTTTAATTAGCAGAAATGGGGTTTGAACCAGAACCTGATTCCTGGGCTCTTTTACTTGGATATACATGCAGAGAAATAAAGTTGTTGTTTGCATTTGAACTGCTTGACGAGTTAGTTATAAGAGATCAGAAAACTTTCCATCATTTTTATCTCAATTGATGAGATTCTTAACTTTGTTCTTGTTGCTTGCTTGTGGCATATTATGCTAATATTGCCAATGCCAGTATATTTGATGGGGATCAGGAAATTATCCACCATTTATATAATCTCACAGCTCCACCTCTGACGAAGCTGTAGGGATTATTTGACAATTGGCGTATGTAGTACCTGTGACAATTTAGCAGGTCTGAATGCTTATTTTCCCCTCTTGTTTCCTGATGTCTTCCCATACATAGACATCTTATCAATGATGAGCTTCAATTTTTAAATTCATGCCCTAATGATTTTATCTGTTTTTGTTTTCAAATTGATCATAAAGCATGAGCTCCACATTTTCATTTTTTTCAATATTCTCCGCTTGATTGCTAAGAGAATCAATTGGTCAGGAAAGCTCAGAAGATGAAATTTTAGAATTCTAGTGATTTTGTAGGTTTCTTTAATATAGTGCTAGCTCCTGGAATTTGATTTCAAGATACAAATTCTGCTTTCAGTTTATGTAAGGATTTGAAAATAACTAGCGACTAGGGGCTATATTTAGTTCAGTTCAGAGATAGTAGGTGAAATTAAAGTGGGATTAAGTTTTCAATTTCAATTTCATATTCAAGTCATACGTGCCAAGATTTAAGCAGTGCGCGCACCAAAAAGTAAAGAGAATGCGCAGATTCTCTGTAAGCTCATAAAAATATTTATTGTAGCACTGTTAGTGAATAAAAAATACCAATTTTTTTTATCTCAAGTTTTCATAAGATTGGTTGTGCATCAGTATTTTTGAGGCAACTTTATGTTGTCCTACTGCATGATTCCTGGGTATTGTTTTTAAGGCAAAAAGTTAGTAGCTTTACATAGATAATCAAATGAGAGAGATTGCCCTATGGAAATTTTGCAATAGAAATCTTCATATTCAAATGGCATTTTTTCTCAGTTGAAGATTTCAAGATGCAAATTCTGCTTTTGGTTTATTTTATTTTGCAACACAAATCTTCAGTTGGAAGGAGAATGCCATGGATGGTTATTTGTCAATGATAATGAAAATTTATGATTCATGCGGTTTAGGGCCATCAAAGAGAGTATTTGGGAAAATAAACGGAAAATTCTCTTTCTTGCTTCTAAAATTTGATTTATTGCCATTGAAGAGAGTATTTGTAAAAATAAATGGAGATTTCTAATTTTTGCTTGAATGTCTTTAGTACAAATATCTGAGTTCAGATATATTTTTTTTGTTGATTGTGAGACGTGTTTATGATAGATGATGAAAAAACTCCACTCAAAAGGGAAAACAGTTGATGATATTATAGTGCTTAAAACAGGAGAAATTCTAATAGAGAATGGGTTCACCACATCAGATTATGCAATATCTAATCACAATCTACTATATATAGTATTGTCTCATTTTTAAGATGATAGTTCATAATTATTTCAATATACCACTCAAAAGTGTATTACCCACAAGCTTTTTATTGGATAGTCCTCAAATGTGGTACTATTTGATTCAAATCGAAAAATTGAATCGGTATTAGTTTAGAAATTTGATTTAATTTATTCAATAATTTGATTCGATTTGATTTAAAAATTTAGAAATTTTAATTTTTTTATTCGATTTGATTTTTAAATTTTAAATTTTGATTAATCCAACCAAAACCAATTTATTTCATTGAAACTACCTTGTTTTAAGTTTATTAGTAAAGATAAAACCTAATCTTCTTTCCTTCTTCCTTTATTCTTCATCACGCCGCTACCTACCTCACACTCTCTCTCCCTCTGCTTCATCATTCTGCCAAGCCAACCTCTTCACCCGACACTCTTTCTTTCCTTCATGTTGCTCATCCTCATCACACTCTCTCATCCCTTCTCGCACGATGCAACTCTCATCGCAATGCCAAGCGGCTTGTCCTCATTGCACACTTCTCTCATCCGTGTCACATCGTTAGTCATACATCACAACAGATCCTTGCCCTCATTGCAGTCCTAGCAGCAGCTCCCTTGTCTGCTAAAAAGTTCGTTTCTTTTTTCTCTTCTTGCTGCTTATTTGTTTACACATTTTGCTAAGTTATGTGTTTGGTTGAATTTCTTGTATGGTTGTATTTGATAGCTTTTGTTGTGAATGAAGAACAGATTCTGTGTATGGATTTGTATAGTTATCTTATATAGGGAAATTAAATTTGCATTTATTATGCTAATTTTGCAGTAATTATTTAGTTCTTTTTTTGAATAAAGTGGGAGGGTTAAAACCCAAGAAGCAAAACAAACATATAGTAAAACCAAATCCAGAGCTCTAAAAAGCCTACACCCGAACAATTATGTACAAAGAGACTTCAATGCCATCATCACACAAGATTTGTACAAACTCTGCAGGAGGATGATTTATGATCTGCATTCCACGATCAATAACAAGCACCAAATTTGCCAAACGATCAACAACTTTATTTCCTTCTCTAAAGACATGGCAAGCTTGAACCTGCCAGATTTAGTTTCTTTTGAAAAGTAGGAAATTTGGTATTGTATTTTGATGATTTTATCATTATATGGGTGGTGGAGATAGTGGACGTTTTATCATTTGGCATTTGGAATTTAGAAACTTTGTATAAGATTTATAAGATAATAAAATTATAATAATGATACTGCTTAAACATTTATTTTACCTCTCCAGCATTTTTAACATGATGGGCTTATAAAAGAATTTTCTATTATCAATGGAACTCACTCCTTTTGTTTCACTGGGATCGCTAATCATCGTGTGGACTAGATTGTGCAGTGTTTTGGGTAAAGAGTTTCCTTTTAACCGTCGAGTTTCTTTGATTTGGCAGTTCTGTTATTTTTATTTTTTTTCTTTGAGTTTGTTCTGCAAATGAAGTTGTATTGTAACTTTCTATCATATGGGTTCTGGTCTCATTCTAATAATGATAATAGTTTATTATAATTATTAGAATTTTATTGTATTATATCTCTAATTTTTATTTTATTTAAGATAAATATTTACTTTTAAATAATGTTTGAAATTTTTACTAATTTATGTTTTCAAATAAAAAATTTAAAGTCCAATAAGATAAAGAAGTCTAATGAAATTGAATTTCATAAAAAGTTTGCTAATACTGGGCCCTTAAGAAACCCAAACCGAAAAACTAAATCAAACCAAAATGAATATTTTGATTTGATTATGTTCGACATCATATATAATTCGGTTCAATTTAAAAATATGTAATTCGGTAATTTAGTTTGAATCGATTCAATTCGGTTCAGTTTGAACCGAATGCCTACCCCTAATAGTCCATAATCTAATATGGTGGACTCAGACCATGAAATACCAGATTGGGTCCATGGTTATGGCACAAGGAGATCTTTGGGCCTTTATCCATCAGTCGGAACTTTTGGTAGAATTGATATTAAAGCCTCCCTCGTGTCCTTTGCTCATGGATTCGATCTGCGGAATCCTCAAAGATGTGTTGAGTCCTTGTCTAGTGAAAGATAAGCTGGTGGGGTTGGGTAATGCGCTTGCACAAACAGAGCGTGGTGGATTGGGTCCATGACTATGACATAAAAAGATCTTTGGGTCTCTATCTATCACCCCAGACTTTTGGTAGAATTGGTAGTAGAGCCTGGTTTGTTCATTTTCAGGGGAGGTGAATAGTAAGCACGAGTGGCGGCCGAAGGCTTCTACTACTCATGTATTCCTAGTGTTATCTTAGAAACATCTACATCCATAGCCTCTACTTCTCAAACCACACCTTCTATACCTTTAACAGTTACTATTCCTCCATCTCCTACCTTTAGAAGACCTAACTCATCCAAGATAGATTACTTCTATGAACTCAATTACATCCCTGACAACCAAAAAATACAAGACACCAACATACCCTTCCTAAATCCTTACGATGCTTTCCAGAAGAATAAAAACTCTTGAACCCGATCTATCAGAACTCTGATCAGACAATCTCCAAAGTCTGTAAAAGAGTATATCTAGTCCTCTAGCTTTGACTAGTATCCTATCCAAGCTATTGGACAAGCAATTTATCACTTTAGAAATCCCTCCGGAGTTCATCCAATAATGGATAAACCAGGGATACTATCACCTTCACTTTGGAGCCATAAGGATTACAGTAAGCTCCCATGACAGAAAAGACCTTCCAGTCTTTGCTAGGATAGCCTTACTAGATAACATATATGTCTAGTATCAGCATGCGGTAATCAGAACAGTGAAGACATCACTCAATGCAGGATCAGTCATGTTCACTTTTTATCCAAACTTCAACCTATCCTTTCGCAATCCACATGTTCTAAATGCCATCAAAGTTCAAATCCAGATAGTAGGGGCCCCTCAAGTGGCAATCGCCACAGCTGCAACGCTTCACTATCAGATGATCTATCGCATCCAGAATCACGTTATAAATCTATCCTTATCGCACGAGACTATCAGATGATCTATCGCATCCAGAATCACACTATAGATTTATCCTTACTGCACGAGAATGAAGGTCTGCTAATCATGGCAGACACAAAATTCTCCGACCTGCATCCATGTTTTAAGACAGATCTCCAGGGAAGAACTTTATCAAGTTGTTACAAGAGAAGTGGGTAACGAGCTATATGAGAAAATGCTTGAAAGTTTCCTGCTCAGCCAAACACTTCCATGAAAACGACCACTTCTACAGAATCAGTGAAACAACCTGATCCTAAACCACATGACACACATATGATGAATCCCATCATGTCCTACTTAAACAAAGGTACAACTTCCATTCCTTTCTTCTCCATGATTAACTCTCACTCTAATCCCTCTCTTTCTTAGTCTCAGTTTGATATTGAATCTAAATCACAAGAAGACTTCTCTAAAGAAGAAAGCTCAGAAGAAAAATCGGAGTAAGGACAGTTTATCGCTGGACCACACACTTAACAGTCTACTACTAATCTAGCTTATATAGTAGATCCTCCTGATGAGATGGATACTTTTGCAATTCGTCTTGAAAGGATCAGAATGGAGGACCATGGTTCACTCTTGACAACATTAGCCTAGACTCTTACAGAGACAAATTTCAAGAATTTTGAGCTTGGATAGATACGCAAATGAAGAAACCAGGGACTGAGATTCGCCAAGTCCTAGAAGAGTTGATAACAAGGATAACTAGGCGAATACAAGATTGGTACATTGCCTTAGATGAATACTCAAAAATGAGGTTAGTCCAAAGTCCAGGAGCTACTGAATTCCTAGGAATGCTTTACGCAAAATTTATAGAAAAACCTCAGGAGGCAACAAATATCATCAGGAGAGAATTTTTCAACATGCGATGCTGTTCCTTGATCAAAAGAGATCTTGACTTGCATTATCAACGAATGTCGAAACGATATTACCAGCTTGGTTGCTGGGCAAGTCCAGACCTAAAGGAAGCATTCATCACATCTCTCTCAGATCTCCTTTCTACAGCCATGCACCAAATTATCAGATAGAAGGAGAAATCTATCAATGATCTCACTTTAGGAGAAATGTACCAACTCATGATTCAAGACCTGGAGAAGTTGTGAAGTGAACGCAAAGTAATCAAGCAAATGATGGACAAATAAAAGAATCCTTCATTAAAGCAATTTGGCTGACCTCCTGATTAAATGCAAAGGAGAAGATAAAGGAGATTTCTATTGTCTATCTAAAAAGAAGAAGCACTTCTTCATGGTACGATGTCCAAAAGAAAGTCCTAAGAAGAGGTGGAGGTTCTTTTAAAGAAAGAGGTACAAGAGTCACAGGAAATCCACTAGATGCTATCTATATGGACAGAAAGGGCATTTCTTAAAAACTTTCCCAAAGAGGACAAAGCAAGCAGCAAAGATGATCCAACAAATCTAGATTTCTACTAAACTTGATCTAGATGATATAAATGTTGAATCCTTATTCTTAGTAAAACATGAAGCTTCTTCACACACCGTGTTTGCCATACAGGAACAATCCTCTTCGGAGGAAGAAGATAACTGTTACAGGCTTCCTAGTCATTATGCTATGATTCCGGTAGTGGGAGCCCAAAAGGAAATTAACCTAGAAGCCCATCTAGTTCCTTTGGCGTTCATCTATATTCTACCAGACAAGTATGAAAAACCCATTAAGGTGGTGGCCTTTATTGATACTGGAGCACACTTTGTGCGTGATGAATCTAAAGGTTCTCTCAGCTCGATATTGGAAGCCCCACAAGAAGTATTTTATGGCAGCGAACGGAGAGGTGTTTCACATGGGCCTTATAACCATAAAGCCCATCACTGTTCAGTTCTTTCTTGGATGCAATATCCAGTCCAAATTATTGGGCTCATCCTTACCCAATAAAGACCTTGTGGTTGGCTTTGACCTGCACCGAAAGTTAGAAAAATTGAGGCTCTTGCTAATGGGCCTAAAATCCAAAGGCTACTTCCAACCTTTTACCATAGTCTCCTCCCTGTTCTAGGCCTCGAGCTTATTAGTTCAAATACCTACAACCATCACAGACAATCCATGAATTGCAAGCCCACTGCTATGTAGACAACCATAGAGCTTTCCTAGCCAAAAATCCAAAACCATTGTGGCAAAATCCTGACTTCTTCATAAGCCTCCCGTTCAAGCTTAATGAAGATATTAATCAAACAAAAGCCACACATCCTGGTATGCCTCAAGATGATCTAGTCATGGCCTATCAAGAGTGCACTGAACTTTTAGCCCAAAGGCTTATTGAGCCCACTAATTTGGATTGGGCTTGTCAGGCTTTTTATGTCAATAAAAGATCCGACCAAACACGTGGCAAAAAGCAGCTAGTGATTGATTATCAGTCATTAAACCACTTCTTGAAAGACGACAAGTTCCCACTCCCAAAAATATCTTCACTGTTTGTTCATTTGTCGCAGGGACATGTCTTTTCCAAGTTGATCTTAAAGCAGGCTTTTGGCAATTAGGAATCCAGCTGGCAAATATACCCAAAACAACTTTTTGCATTCCCAAAAGTACTACCAATGGACCGTATTACCATTCGTTCTCAAGGTAGCTCCATCGCCTTTTCAAAAGGCAATGATTCGGATCTATGAACCTTTACTGCATAGTGCTCTAATCTATATTGATGATATTCTCCTCTTTTCTCCATACATAAAATCTCATAAACATATCTTAAAACAGTTCACAGATTTGACAAGACAATACGAGATTATGCTCTCACCGTCCAAAATGACTATTGCCAAAACCAAGATAGAATTTCTCGAAATGGAGTTTGCAAACGGACAATTCAAACCAGGGCTACATATTGCTGCAACACTATTAAAGTTTCGAGACAAAGAACTTTCAAAAAAAGCAAGTACAATAGTTCTTGGGGATAATGAATTATTTACGGGATTTTATCCCTCACTTTGCACACCATGCGCGTCCTTTACAACAATTATTAAAGAAAAATCCACCATCGTGTGTCATACACGAGCAGTACAGATCATAAAGGACAAGTTACAGAATTTGCCACCTCTCACTATTCCTTTTACAGGAAAAAGAATCCTCCAGAGTGACGCCAGTGATGACTACTGGGGCACCATTCTCCTCGAAGAAAAGAATGGTAAAAGACAAATGTATGCATATGCTAGTGGAGCATTCTCTGAGTCAGAAAAACACTACTACACTTTCAAAGAGATATTGGCGGTCATATGGGATAAGAAAGTTTGAATTCCACCTCATAAGACATCACTTTACTGTTCTCATGGACTGTTCCTCTTTTCCAAAGACGTTTGAATTCAAAGGAAAAATAGTCCCTCATCCATAACTGCTGAGGTAGAAGGACTGGTTCAACAAATTCAGCTTTAAGGTCCAACATATAAAAGGGGATGCAAATCTCATCCTTGATCTTCTATGTAAACCTCAATCCATTTCTTTAATCACTACTAGTCGCACTATCCCTCTATTGTTCATGGCTACTTCACCATCTTCATCCAGTGCTTGACAGTGCTCAACAACATGTCTTTTCCGTGAAGGATACTTGAAGACGGTACTCCCGAAGAAGTCCAACTTCCTACCAGTCATACCAAGATTTCCCAAGTTGCCTTAGAGCAACTATTTGTTTATCAAGCAACTCTCTTACTAGCATGCGGTCCCATCTTTCTAGAAATCTTACGATTCCATCCTTCATACCCTTTCCTTAAAAGTCTACACATTCTTGAATTTTACAGCAACTAAAAATTGAGGATGGACATGACCCGATGAGTTGATAACGTTCTTATGCTATTTCTGCCACTTGTATACCATTGCTGTGGAGATTAAGCTGTATCACCTATGGTCTTACCTAGTTGAACTAAACCAGGGGAAAAAATATAATTCTCACCTCATCACATTTCTTGAATGGTTCCAGCCTCTATCAAGATGGAGCACATCTCTTAAGGCTCGGTTCCAACAGTTTGAACCTCAACAACCCTTAATAAGAGGATTATATACATCCTACACTGACCATACTTTGTGAACTCGTTAAGCAACAATCCCAGGCCAATGGCAAGCTGTCACGCCTATAAAGAACTACAGTTCTTGTTATGGATCGACGCTTTTGATCATCACGAAGAATTTTGTGAATTCCAGCGGTTCATGTGTGGCCCAACAGAGTCATTCTTAAGGAAATTTGGCCAAGTCTAGTAGAAGACGCACCTTGGGACGTACTTCCAGCAGGGTACCAAAAGGAACTCAAGGCACATAGTGAGCAATGGGGAAGACTCCCTAATTATTCTTGCCTCAAAAATGATCTCACTAGAGAAAAATACACTCCAGAAGAATATTCACAGGATCTTTACTAGCTCACCTATGACACCTACATGAAGTATCACCATGATGACGACGAGGTCCAATGCATTAAAGCCCAACAGGAAGCTGATGACTATGAGAACATGGACCTCTCAACATCTCATAAGCCAATCTGAAAATAATGGTGTCTCATCAAAAGACTTTTACTGTACTAGCTTTGTGTGTCGTCACTTTACTTTTCCTGTACCAAAATAATTTTTGTACTCTAAAGTAAAGGTGTCTGCCCCCTTACTTTAGCCATGTGATTTTTTAATTATTTGGTTTGCTTTCTAGGTTAGATAAGATTCGTTCTTATCTTACTTTACTCCTCTTATATAAGAGGAGGCTTCTCATTGTAAAATTCAGAATGAGTTTGAGAATAAAAATCCTTTGTTCTATATCTACTATGAGTCTCTAAGTTCTTCTGGCCTAAGGCCAACATGAGTGTTACTTTCATTCTCCCTATCTTTTGTGTTCAAAAGTTCTGAGTCATATACTGCATGAGTGATATATTAACAAGATCGTGGCGCTAGTACTAAAAGTACCAAAGGCAAAAGAAGGGAGTGGCTTGTTGGCCTGAGTGAGTGTCGTTGTTGCTATAGCCATAAGTGTCGTAGTACGAATAGTAAAGGCTTGTTATTTTTTTGTTGTTGTTATAGTTGTACTTGTATATTGCTCATGGCCCAATGTGGTATCAGAGCTTAGTTCATTCATTTTCAGAGGAGGTGAATAGTAAGCACGAGTGGCGGCTGAAGGCTTCTACTACTCATGGATACTCCTAGTGTTATCTCAGAAACATCTACATTCACAGCCTCTACTTCTCAAACCATACTTTCTATACCTTTAACAGTTACTATTCCTCCACCACATACCTTTAGAAGATCTAGCTCATCCAAGATAAATTACCTCTATGAACTCAGTTACATCCCTGACAACCAAAAAATGCAAGACACCAACATACCTTTCCTAAACCCTTACGATACTTTTTAAAAGAATACAAACTCTTGGACCCGATCCATTAGAACTCTGATAAGACAATCTTCAAAGTCTGTGAAAGAGTATGTCCAGTCCTTTAGCTTTGACCAGTGTCCTATCCACACTACTGGACAAGAGCAATTTATCACTTTAAAAATCCCTTCGGAGTTCATCAAACAATGAATAAACCAGGGATACTCTCACCTTCACTTTGGAGCCATAAGGATTGCAGTCAGTTGCCATGGTAGAAAAGACCTTCTAGTCTTTGCCAGGATAGCCTTACTGGATAACAAATATGTCTAGTATCGGCATGCGGTAATCGAAACAGTGGAGACATCACTCAACGCGAGATCAGTCATGTTCACCTTTTATCCAAACTTCAACATGTCCCTTCGTGATCCATATGTTCTAAATGTCGTCGAAGTTCAAATCCAAATAGTAGGAGCCCCTCAAGTGGTAACCGCCACAGCTGCAACGCTTCACTATCAAATGATCTATCACATCTAGAAGCACGCTATAGATCTATCCTTACAGCACGAGAATGAAGCTCTGCTAATCATGGCATACACATAATTCTCTGCCTGCATCTATGCTCCAAGATAGATCTCTAGGGAAGAACTTATCAAGCTGTTACTAGAGAAGTGGGCAATGAGCTATGAGAAAATGCATGAAAATTCCCAGCTAGTTCAGTCTTCTGAACTAGTGTATTACAGGCGAGCAAATGAAATAATAGACAAGATTCGAAAGGTCTCTATCGCTGGGAGATGGCGCAGTATTTACTACCCAATTCATGATGTCGCCTTATTAGCCAGAGTAAGACATGCTCGTTGTTTATTTCAACAACGACGGAAGATCAGTGTACCCTTTCAAAAGAGACGATCACTGTTTCTTTGATGAATGTGATTGTGATTATTGTCTATATGATTGGGAAGATGAAGAAGAATAAAGACAAAAGAAGAAGAAGAAGGGCAGATGTTTTGAGCAGAAGCTTATAAGAAGGTATGAAGATGAAGATCCCTCTGTAGGTTTACTTAATGAATCATCAGGTAAATACGATTACATCGTAAAGTATGGTCCTGATCCTATACAGCAAAAACCTTAACCTATAAACTAGCTACCACCTAAATTATCACTACTAAAAAGACTACCTTCACAAACTCTACCCCTTCTTTGTTACAAATAGTCTTTGTGATAGCTTCATAATGAGACACCTTCATCAATACAGGCCCTTTTCGCAAATTTGTATGTATCAATTGCCTTTCTTAGAGGAAGATTTTCCTCTAAATGACCAGACAAACCTAAACATGCAAGTAAGGACCATGCCTCATATAAAGAATCCTACGAGAGTTGATTCAAAAGACAGCCACTGGGGATATCCCCAACAAAAACAGTGTTAAACTGGCAGTCCAGCAATGCTCAAGTGCAAAACATAATTCTCCATAACATCGAGTCAAAGGTTGAAAAGGTGTCCATACAGGTACAAAAGGTAGATGATACTCACAGAACATCAGAAAGATGTCTATGAGTTGTTGATTCGTCTACAAGCCCAGGTAGAAGTAAAGCATAAGGAAGTGATACTCTTGGTTGATCAAATGGCACAAGGAGATGAAATCAGAAGAAAAACAATTGAGATTCAAAGGTTGAAAGATCATATCACTAGAATTGAAAGAGACTTCTAAGCCCCATAATCCTCACCACAATTCCACATCCCTGATCCTTTTGAAATACCTCTTCCACGAGCCTATCCTACTCAATCTCCAGTACTTAGAATCTCTACCACTTCTGAACAAGAGCTGTTAGGTTTGTCAGCAGATCTGTTTCATAAGAAAATAAGATCGGGAAAGTTTCTCGCTCAGCCAGACACTTTCATGAAAATAGCCACTTCTACAGAATCAGTAAAACAACTTGATCCTAAACCACCTGACACACATATGATGAATCCCATCATGGCCCAACAAATTATTTTAGCCATAAAGTTGGCCCATGCTCTTGGGTTAGTGGTAACAATCTCTTTTGTAATTTATTCTTTATTGAGTTCTATTATGTTTAGTACTATGGCATTGAATGAAGGTTCTACCTACAATATGGTTGTTTTATTTCAGATGTGACTTAAGGATAATTAGTGAAGCAAACCAGTTTTCCATTAAGAAAATCTTAGAGCATCATGGATTATTAGGGTGCTTTTCCTAAATCAACACAAATCCAATATCTGTAGATGGTAAGGGAAGGCTTCAGATTTCCATATAAAGATTTGAGTTCACCTTCTCTTGATTGCCATTTGTGCTTTGTAAATTTGTGCAAGGTAAAGACTATTTTAATTATGGTGTCTAGTTTAAATAGATAACTTATTATATATAAAGATAAATTCTTTCATGATTTGAGTTCATCGTGTTAGATTATAAACTATCTAAGAAGAGCCCTATATGCAATACACTTTTGGGCAATGCTTTTGAAATAATTGGGAAAAACCCATCCTTAGCCTCCTAGACTGTCTACCCCTTCAACTTATACTTATTATACTTAAGCTTTTTAACTTTTCGAATTTGTTTTATACTTATTATACTTAAGCCTTTTAACTCTTCGAATTTGCGTCACAAACAACTTCATTAACAAAACTGTTAATAGGTTAACAAAAATGATATATAAGCATTATTATAGTATTATTGTTAGTGAAGTGTCATCCTACGTGTAATATTAACAGAAATTACACAATAACTTTCATTAAAATATAATTTTTGAGCACAACAAAACAAAACTATAAAATTAGGGTTTCTAATTTGAACAAAAGCTAATTAAAGCAATTGAGAGCAAATTGAAGAAGGTAATTGAAGCAATTGAAAGCAAATCGAAGAACTAAGAGGAAATGGTGATGACTTCCTTAGCTGCACGAAGTGGTACAGGGGCAAAAGCATCAAGTAGCAATCGAAAAAGAATCCCAAATTCAATAGAAACCGATAAAGATGATGAAACCTTTGATTATTTCTATGGAAAACCTGCACTTCTTATTATGTTGAGGACGGTGAAAAATCCTGAAAGGTGATTTTATAGGTGTGCACATCCACAGGTAAGGAAATATACTGAAATTCGGGAAAATTTAGGTTATTACTTGCTGATCTTTAAGTAATGGTGCATAATATTTGAAAATAATGGTGTTTATAGGAAGGTTTTAATTTTTTTGTTTGGTACGATGAGAGATTCACTAAGAAGGCTCAAATGCTAAGAAGAATTGCAAGGGTAGTGAGTAAGAATGAAATGCCAAAAGCTATGGATGATCGTTAAGTGAATAGAGATGTTGATGCTGCAATTGAGGTGTTGAAGTTAGAGAATTGCCAGCGATGTTATGCTCGAAGAACGAATGAAATTTGAATAGTTGCTTAAGAGGTATCAAAAGGTCTTTGCTTGGAAGTGTGAGGATATTCTAGGGGGTTGATCAATGAATAACTGAACACAGGATTCAGGCTTATCCACACATGAGGCTAGTGAAATAGAAGCTCTAAAGGATGAGACCATAATGGGTTCAATTGGTGAAGAAAGAGGTGGCAAAATAGTTGAATGCTAAGTTCCTTGAGATAATTGACCACCCCATATGCTTATTTAACATAGTACTAGAGTCGAAGAAGGATGAAAGAGTGAGGATGTGTGTGGATTACAAAGATTTGAATAAGGTATGCCCAAAAATGACTTTCTATTGCCTCACATTAACGTGTTGGTGGACAGTGTTGCTACTTGTGATATGTACTCTTTAATGGATGGGTTCTTTGGTTACAATTAGATTCTTATGGCTATCACAAATAAGGTAAAGATCGCTTTTATTAGAGAGTAGGGTACATATTGTTAAAAAGTGATGACATTTGAATTGAAGAACACAAAAACCACTTACCAACAAATGGCAATCGCTCTATTTCAAGACTTGATCCATAAAAAAGTAGAGGTATATATGGACAACATGATGGTGAAGTTTGAAACAATGAGGGGCACTTTGAAGCTTTGGAAAAGTTTTTAAAGAGAGTTGATCGGTATAATTTGTGGTTAAATCCCAAAAAATGTGTTTTGCAGTTACATCTGGTAAATTATTAAGACATGTGGTGAATGAGAAAGTTATTAAAGTAGATCTAGAGAAGGTAAAAGCCATTCAAGATATGCCCATGCCGAAGATAAAGAAGGAAATATGGGGTTTTCTAGGCCATTTCTAGTAAATTTGTCAGTGCATAACTAGGGTTACCTATTTGTGAATCAATCTTCAAATTGCTAAGGAAGGGCCAACCAGTAAAGTGGAACAAATAATTCCAATAAGCCTTTGAAAAGATAAAAGAATATTTGACCAACCCACTAGTGCTAAAACTCCCAAAATCTGAGAAGCCATTAATTTTATACCTGATTGTAGAGGAGAGTTATGTGGGGGTAGTATTGGCATAAAAAGATGAGGCAGGAATGAACACATTATGTATTACCTTAGTAAGAAATTACTTCCTTACAAGGAGAAGTACAATCAAATAGAGAATACATGCCTAACATTGGTGTGGGCCATAAAAAAATTGAGGCACTATTTTCGATCATATCCTGTTGAAATGATTTCAAACCTTGATCTAGTCAAGTATCTGCACAAAGTCCCTTTTTTAACAGGAAAATTAGCAAAATGGTTAATACCACTAATAAAGTTTGACATTAAGTATGTGACCAAGAAGGTGATTAAGGGTCGGGCGATTGTAAAATATTTAGCCAAACAACCACTCATGAAAGAAGGATCTAAACTTCCCCAATTCCTAGATGAAGGGTTACGAGCAATAAAGCATATGGAGAATGTTCATCGATACAAAAATGAATAAGAAAAGGGCTTACATAGGGGTAATCCTAGTGTCATCAGAAGGAGAGCTATTCCTTATGGCTAAGAAATTAGATTTTAAGGTGACGAATAACATGGCTAAGTATGAGGCTTATGCATTTGGGTTGGAATTTTGATACAGATAAAGGTAAGGACATCTGCAGTATTTAGAGATTCATTTCTGGTCATTTCTCAGATAATTAATGAGTGGGAATTGAAGGAAGTATGTTTAAGCCCAAATTTGGAACATGTGAAAAGATTGACTTAGAATTTCTAAAGAATCATATTTCACCATTTATAGTAAGAAGAGAATGTGATAGTTAATGCCTTATCCACCTTAGTTTTTGTTAGGATGGACCAAAGAGGATGCTAATGAAGTTGTTGATTATGCTTTGGTCTACAATGCCATGATATGTTAATAAAAAGGTGATGCAAGCAATTATAAAAAATCATCCTTAGTATTACGATGTGCAAAAGTATTTGGAAAGTGGAGAATACCCCAAGGGGGTATAATTCGAAGGCTAGCATCACAATTCATAGTTTATGAAGGCATGGTGTATAAATGGATGCCGAATGGGGTTCACTTGAGATATCTAATTGAAGAGGAAGAAAGCAAGGTCATATAAAAGGTACACAAAGATTTATGGTCCTCACATGAATAGGAAAACTTTGGCTAAGAAGATTATGAGGATAGGATTTTATTAGACGACTATGGAATAAGATTGTGTCCAAATTGCTTGAAATTGTCACAAATGTCATGTTCTTGGTACCCTCAACCACTTCTCACCCACAAAATTATAGAATTTGACTTTGCCATGGCCATTCACAACTTAAGGCATTGGCGTGATTAGAGAAATCAAGTCGACCTTAGCAAGGAGGCATAAGTATATTGTGGTCATAGTTGATTACTTTTCAAAATGGGGGAAAGTTGAGTCTTTTAGCACGCTAGGGGCAAAAAAGATGTCTCTATTTATAAAAAAGAATCTTATTTATCCTTATGGCATACTCCACCATATCGTGATAGATAATGGGGTGTATTTTCAGGCTGATGTTAGAACAATCCCAGAGAAATATGAAGTGACCCATCACAAGTCATCACCTTATAAACTGCAAGCAAATGGAGCAATTGAGGTGGCCAATAAAAAAGTTAAGAACATCTTTGCTCAGGTGGGGGAAACTTACAAAAACTGGTGAGAGAAATTGCCTTTTGCATTATGAAGATATCGAACCATGGCTAGAACGTTAGTGGGAATGACACCATACTCTTTGGTGTATGGAACAAAAGTAGAATTACCAATTAAGATGGAAATAAAGTTTATATGGGTATTGGTTAAGCTAAAAATTGCTAAGCATTAGTGGGTGAGAATTCAATTTGAATAGTTGGCTTTAGTAGATGTGAAGGGGTTGAAGGCTCTCTATCACATTCAGTTACACCAGGGTAGAATGACGTGCACTTTCAATAAAAAGTGTCAAGGTAAACACAATAAGAGTTGGTGATTTAGTGCTGAAAGCAATCCAAACACAAGCTCAAGATCTCAAGGGAAATTCAAGTCGAATTGGAAAGGTCCCTACGTGGTCAAACAAATCTATTTAGGTGGTATTGTGAAGTTATCAGACATGGATGGAAATGAGCTCTCCAAGCTAATAAATTTAGACAGGCTAAAGAAATACTTCATGTGAGGATGTGAGAAAAGTAAAATAAGTCATGCTAAGTCAAAAATCTAAAATGGCAACTTAGACAAAAATTAAGAGATATAAAAAAGAAAGAAAAAAGGAGAAGAACAAAATTCGTTAAGTCAAAAATCTAAAATCTAAAAGGGTTGCCTAGACAAAAATTAGGAGATAAAATATATAATAAGTAAAGCAAAAGTCGAGAGAATTTGGTTGAACACTAAGGAAGCTTACCACAAGATGATAGAATAGAAACAACAACAAAAGAAGGCAAGGATGAAGAACAAGAAACTAGCGAATCAAAGAGATTGAACAAGATAATCGGATAATCTAATATGCCATTATTAAAAGTAGTGACCATGCATTTAATTAATATGTCATGTGCAACTTATAATGATTCATGATAAGTATAATATCAAAAGAAAATACAAGTGTAACGGAAGCCATCTTTATGAAATATAAAAGTTATTTTTCCAAATGCCCATTGTTGTTGAGAATGTTTGATAAGAATCCTATGCTACTGACTGTTGTGCAACCAATCCTTGAAATTAGTATCATCAAAGGTAGAGGCCTTGGTAGGGAATATGTGATAGATATAACAATCAGGCTAAGTGGCCTTCACTTTATTTAGGAAGTACTAGGACAAGGGTCCCTCAGTAAAAGTCTAAAGGAGTGACAAAGTAGGAATGATCCCTTATATGTCTATAGGGTAACCTTGATCAAGCTCCACCAAGAAAAGGTCCAACAAATGTCATAATTTGTAATATGAGACAACCATTTGACCTATTCAGTCGTGGTAAAATAAGCCTCTATAGACGATAATTTGAGCAATGTTGTGGGAAATAACATCTTGCATCTACAAAGGGGGCATCTAACAAACCTAATTTTTCTTGTAGCCATATCTAAAAGAAATAAGAAAGAAAAGAAAAACTCGTTAGTTGAAAACTAAGTAAAAATGAGCAGTTCGCTAGATCAAAAACTCGAAAAGGTAATTCAGGCAAAAGTTAGGATAGTAAAAATATAAGAACAATAGTAAAAATAAGAAGGTTATATAAGAAATATGTACCTAAAGCGACAACGGGCTTTTAGAGGAAAAGTCATTGATGCCAAGCGACACTCTATCCAAACCCATAATAGTCTCACCAAGAATTATGTTGGACCGATGTCTTAGCTCAATTTCTTTAATAAAAGGTGAAATTTACATATTTATTTCTCTATCATCTCTTCGCAGCAAAAATTCTCCCATTAGAACTATTATCAAAATACGAGATTGTGCTACCCTTAAAAGGATGAAGAGTAAGAAAAGGGGACGTGGGGATTTTCTCCTCTTAGAGTGAACATGGGTACCTCATCATAGTGCAAGTCGAACAATTCCATCATTTTTCGGATATGTGGGTAATTCAATCACGATAATGCAATTTGATTAGCACCCATGATTTAACAGATGAGGATGGTACTCAATTCTTCTAGTAATAAACAAATCTTAGTATCTCTAAAGTGAAAGGAGTGGATAGTAGGATCTTATAAATTGTAAGCCATTCAAAGAAAATCCATGTTGATCCGGATAAATGAGAGGTAACGAAGGGTTTGAAACTTGTCCAAGGCAAATTTAAACAATTTTGGGATAGGAATGATTTCAAAAGTGCTTTGATAATGGTGACAATACAAAAATGGTAGATCTAGGGGTGAAAATCTAAGAGAGCTGCTTTATAAAAAAGATAGGTTGAATAGTACTTGATAGCTGTAAATAATAGTACCTAGCTGTAAGAGTACTTAAACTGTCTATAAATATCATTAATGGTCTATAGATAACTTAATGGTTTGTATAAACCACCATTTCTATAGAATTTTAGGCATTTAGGTTGCTTCATACTTGTTCTTAAAGACACAAATAGATGCAAAAAAGTAGAAGTTGTGTAATTATACATTTAAACCACAAATGAAATGCCAGAATGAAAAATAAGCATCTACTTAAAAAAAAAAAGTCAATGAAGTAAAATTAAGGTAGAATCACCTCCAAATGTCTCCTAAATTCCTAACTGTTCAATCAAACATCCAAAGGGGTGCTTTTAAAATTTGCCTAGGGAATCATCCTATAGTGCCAAATATGTTTAACAGTATGAGGGAAAAAAAAATCCTAAGAGCTAAATAACAAGTAGCAATGGGTGGTTCAGTTTCCTCCTTCTAAGTGGTGGCATATTCCTCTGACTTTGAAGGTGCTCACGGGTCCATACTCTATATCTGAGCCTTGGACTTTATCGATATGCTCTGTCTCTCACAACTCCTAAGTCAGGCATTGAACCATCTCCTGCGACAAATACATAAGAGTTAGGATGGATAGGACACAAGGTACACACACACACACACAATCACAACCACAATCACACATAACATATTTTGCATTTTTGTCACTAAACTAGACCTCCCAGTTCTGTTGAGTGACAATCCCTTTAAGCATAACTATCATATTGAACATAGCCTCGACCCAGACATAAAGAATCTGTAAATAAACACCATATTAGCAACCATGATAAAAAAAATAATAGAAAACACAAGGAACACATGAAAGATAGTACTTATATGAGTAGTGCCAGCGCACTCAAAAGGGTTTGCTGATCTCATGATCTCTAAAGACATTAGTGAGCTAGTGAGGGAGTCCATGCACATCTCTACCAAACTTTTAGGGAATGGATCAAACTCATCAACCGCTATCAATTCTATACCATCAGCCTTAGAGATGCAAGCCTGTTTGTAGCCTTGATAGTTGGAATAGGCGTAGTAGGCATCCTCTTTGAGGTGCCATCATGCCTCATGCAACACGATGATAAATCATCCTGATATGGGCCTTGTAGCGTAAGAACGCCTAAAGGACCGCCTCTGATACTGGAATCGTCCCTAAAACCCTAGCCATCTAGGTTCAATACCCGACACCACCAATAATGAGTTGCTCTCGTGGTCTGAATATTAGGGGTTACTAGAACTCATCCTCCTTAAGGTTCGTCGCTCAAAACATATCTAAGGGAGAATGTAGAGGCATCAGTAATGCATTTGGCCTTTCACACCATAAGAGCACCCTCTTCTTGAGATACTACTCTCAAAATGAAGGCCCCACTAGTAGGCACCACTCAAAGGAATGCCCCTCTACCTCAACGACCACGTGATGCCATGTATCAATAAGCTCCCTCTAGTCTAAGCACTGTTGTAAAAAGAACGAAGAGCAATAATTTCATCACTATAAGTATTTGACCAAAGCTTGCAAATAATATAAAATTAACTATTAATTTTATTTTATAGACTAAATGTATTTGATCCATGGTTAGAGTGTTTAGACAATTATGCTTGATCCCAATGGATGACTTTTAATGATGGGCAAAACATCACCTCAAGAAATGAGGATAACTGTTATCCATATTCAACAAAAGATTACAACATGCTAGCAGCCTCAGCTCTATGGCCCATGCTTATAAAAAATACAACATTGATTACATAAGGGTGAGAAAAATAAATAAATAAATAAATAGGGAAGATAAGACATTTACCTTGAGAACCCTTCATGCCCTGCCCATATTGGAGAGCTCGCGGTAGCATTGATCGAGAAACCAGTATAAGTGAGCAATCATCGTAGAACCCTAGTCGAAGGGATGAAGGAGCCCTAAGTCTGCAATCATTGGTAATAGGTAGGTCTCGACAGTGTCCACAAGCAATATTATCAAAATCATGTTTTGACTCGTATGATCTTATGAGTCAAAAGCTCATGAATGATCCAACGTGTATACAAGATCACTTCCCCTATAAAATCGAGTAAAATTGAGCTTCAATGCAGTAAAAATAGTGAAATCTTGATCTTATGTACGAGTTTAATGAGTTTAGGCAATAAGCATATTGGGCTTTTGTTCCTATAGTCCTAGTAATTGTAATGGGCCTTTGAAGTGAAAAATCCAAAATTTTGTAACCCATCCTATATGGCTTAGGTAAAAACAAGGAGTTTTTTAGAAAAAAAAAACAAAGAAAAACAATCGTTTTTTTCTTCATTCCTCCTCTATTGCAATTTTCGATTTAGGGATTTGGGTTCACCTTCACCTTTGAAATTCTTCTCCTCTGCTCTACTCGTGCTTGCCTCCATTCTGCTACTTCTTGTCTGCGTTGTTGCTCGCATGTGCTGCTGTTGCTGGTGTTGTTCGCCTACATTGCTAGTATTGCTGGCCTCTAATTTTGGAGCTGCTACTTTCTTCTTTCCTCTCGAAGCCAAGGAAGTAATTAGGTTGGGTTATTTACATTCGAGAGGTAGGTATTGTAGATGATGATGGTAATCTTTTTATTTGTTGCAATTGTTTTTGATTAGGTACCATAGCAATTGGTTCTTATTGTTTGTTTCAATTTGGGGATTTGCCCTCTTCTTCTCATGCTAGGTCTATTTGGATTACTCCTTTGAAAATGCAAAACAAGGAATTCAAAGTTTTTGTTTTTTCTTTTTGGAATAATTTGAAATTCCTCAAATGATATATAATTTTTATGGATTTATGTAGTGATCTTGCTAAAAAGAACCAAACTGGTATTCTTAACCTCATTCATACTTTTTTTTTTTTTTTTGTCAAATACCTTGTGTTGTGCTTCTTGTGAGTTTGTTCCTAGTTTTTCCATATCATTACTTCTTTTGGTTCTTATTATTCAAACACTTGTTTCAGTGATGGCAATGTGGTTGGATATTGGATTGGATCAATGATGTGACTTACAAACTGTGTTATCTATCTGTAATTTCCTTTTTGGAATTGAAGATATCCATAAACAAACATTATCTGAAATCCTTTCATCAAAAATATCTTGCCAGGTTATAATGTCAATATTTGATGGATTGAAATTTTGGGTGACTGAAATTTTATTGTTGATAATGCTAAAGTGACTGAAATGGATTCAATATCCATTTTGTTTTTGATGTTAAAGTTACTAAAATTTTATTGTTGTTGCTAAAATGACTGAAATTTTGATTTTAAAGTGACTTAAATGCATTGAATATTTATTTTGGGAAACTGAAATTTATTTTTTGATGCTAAAGTGACTGAATATGAATTTAATATCCATTTTTATTTTTGATGCTAAAGTGCTGAAATTTTATTTTTGATTCTAAAATGACTGAAATTTTGATACTAAAGCGATTGAAATGTATTGAATATATGTTTTGGGTGATTGAAATTTTGTTTTTTTATGCTAAAGTGACTAAAATGGATTCAATATCCATTTTGTTTTTGATGCTACAGTGATTGAATTTTTTTTTTTTATGCTAAAATGACTGAAATTTTGATTTTAAAGTGACTTAAATGCATTAAATATTTATTTTGGGTGACTGAAATTTAGTTTTTAATGCTAAAGTGACTGGAAATGCATTTAATATCCATTTTATTTTTTATGCTAAAGTGCTATAATTTTATTTTTTATTCTAAAATGACTAAAATTTTGATGCTAAAGTGCTGAAATTTTATTTTTGATTCAAAAATGACTAAAATTTTGATGCTAAAGTGATCAAACTATTTTTGTATTGAATGGATTTTTTTTTTCCTTTTATAGTGTTTAAATTCAAGATGTCTATTTCTAATTCTTCAATGGCTATGACTATAAGAGAAAATGTTGTTGGAAATTGATCAGATGTGGAGTGGCAATATGGTATTGATGTGGAAAAAAAAACTCATAAAGAGTTAAATGTAAATTTTGTGATAAAATTTTCATTGGAGGTATTTTTTGATTCAAGAACAATTTAGCTTGTACTCGAAAAGACATAGAGCCTTGTAAAAGTGTACTAGATGATGTAAAGAAGGAAATGATTGCTATTGTGGTAAAAAAAAAATGTAGAATTAACAAAGAAAAAAGAAAGCAAATTCATGACATCGGTGATTCGAGAGATGATGACAATGAGGTACATGAAGTTGTGTCAAAGCATAAAGGGAATAGTACTATAGATTATTTTATGAAAGAAGGAAACAGTGTGTCCGGAAGCACTTAAACAACCATTAATCAGTTGATGAAAAATGAATTCAGAGAAGAAGTATGTCAACAAATTGTTCATTTTTTCTACATTTGTGCAATTCCTTTTAATTGTGTGAAGAATCCTAAATTTACAAAAATGGTTGAATTTATTGGAAAATATGGTTATGGATTCAAACCTCCTTTTTACCATGAAATTAAATAGCAATATTTAAAGAAGGAAGTAGCTGTGACTATGGAATTGCTTGAGGAATATAAAGTTGAATGAAAAAAAATTGATTGCACTATCATGTTAGATGGATGGATAGATAAAAAGAGGTGTTCTATTTGCAATTTTGTAGTGAATAGTTCCAAGGGAAAGGTTTTATTGACATTAATTGATACATTTGACATCTCTAAAACTATTGAAAAAGTTTTTGAGATGTTGGATGACATTGTAAAGAAGGTTGATGAGGAGAATGTTATTCAGGTGATTATAGATAATGCTACTAATTATAAAGCAGTAGGGTAAAAGCTAATGGAGAAAAGAAATAGGCTTTATTGGACTCCTTGTGCTTCTCATTACATTGATTTAATCCTAGAGGACTTTAAGAAGAAGCTAAAGGTCCACAATGCAACAATCTTAAAAGCATGAAAGATAACAACTTATATTTATTCAAGGACTCTTTTGATTTCCATGTTGAGGCATTTTACAAAGAAAAGGGATTTGATTAGACCTGGTGCCACTCGTTTTGCTATTGCTTATTTGACTTTAGCATGTCCAAGTGAACACAAAGGTGCATTAATGACAATGTTTACTTCTAAGTCATAAATGTCTAGTGGATTTGCCTCTTCAAATGATGGAAAGAGAGTTCAACAAATGCCCTCTCATTAAAGTGCTTCGATTGGTAGATTCAGATGAGACACCAGCTATGAGTTTCATTTATGAAGAAATGGCTTGTGGTATAGAAAAAATTAACAATTTTAACGATTTTTTTTTTTAAAAAGTAAGTGTTTAGCTTTTAAATTCCTTGTTTTATTCTTTTGCAGTCATTCTTCATTCTTTTAAATTTATGCTGCCTTTAACAAATATTAATTATGCTTTTATTTTTATTTTTCTAGTTTTGTAGATATTTTGAAAATTGTTGATGAGGGGTGAGAACTTCAACTCCATATACCATTGTATGCTGCAGCTTGTTACTAAAATCTTAGATGCCGTTACAGTCCAAATTTCAAAGTCAATGCTGAGATTAAAATTAGATTGTATAAAAATGCTTCGAGAAGATGATTCCTAATCCAAAAGTAAGATGTTAGGTGGACATGCAACTTGAGTGCTTCAAGGACGCAAAAGGCTTATTTAGGATTGAGGTCATAAGCTAGCAAGGGAACACCAACAAAATGGTGGGATTCTTATGAGATGAGTGTCTCAAGTGGCAAAAATTTGTTATCCAAGTATTAAGCTTGACTCGTAGTTCTTTTGGATGTGAGAGAAATTGATGTGCATTAAAACAGGTAATAAATATCTTTTCTCCCTTTCTTTTTTTGTTATTTTTAAAGATTGATTACAAAAGTTTATATGACTTATTATATAGGTTCGCACTAAGAAGAAATCATTTGCATCAAAAGAAAATGAATGACTTGGTATTTATGACGTACAACTTGAAGTTGAAGGATAGACAAGGTAAAAGAGATTGTCATTTCTATGACTTTGAAGATTTGTCTTCTGATGATGAATGAATATCTGAGGAACATAACCTTGATATTTCAAGAAATCAAAATTAGTTAGGTGTTCTGGATGATGTAATAAGAGAGGATGAAAGTGATAATTTGGAAATTTATGAAGGTGGAGATGATGTTAATGTTATTGGTGATGAAAATGAGCAATCATTGGAGACTCTAATAGATGTGGAATTCATTACAATGATGTCATTGTTAATGATACTATTTGTGAAAATACTAATGATGAGTCTTTTGGTGGCAATGAACTTGAAGATGAAAATAACAATAATGGTGATGCATATGAAGATGAAGGGGTTGATTTGAATAAGAATGTTGATGATTTTTTAAAATATTATATTTCATTTCATATAGTATTTCTTTGTATGTTGTGTTATTCACTCAAATGTGTGATGGATTTGAACTAATTTCTTTTATGTATTTTAATGTTATGGGACATCTTTATGAACATATTCTCTTATTGTCTCCTTAATATAGTTTTAAGTGTTTTAAATTTGTAAAATATCTTATTTATATTTTTATATATATAGAATTTAATTTGTTATATTAATTTATTTATATTTTTATATATGTATAATTAGATTTTAAAATGCATTTTGTTATGTTGTAAATATTACGATTTTACGATTTTGATTTTAAGTCCTCTATCGATTCTAAAGTGGAAAAAATGAGTTTGACAACCTTGTCCATAGTGGTAGCAAATAGTGTCTCTAAGAGGCTATATAAAAGAAAGCATCGAGCCACCTGATCGATCAACTCCTGCAGGTTATTATTAGTAACAATAAGAGCCTCCCTCTTCGAGCTAGAATACTCGAAGGAAAAATTCCACTTTGTCTTGGGGACACACTTAAGGAGGTGATATACGTAGACTAGATGATACATGTTGCCATCTATGTGTAGAAGAATCTCAAAGCACCTAATCTTAGTCATGAAGGTGAAGTCCCTAGGAGTGAAGGTAATCTCTCCGATTTGCGGCTGGAATGTATGATCGGTGTCCATCCATCGCTCCACTAGCACCTACATCATGGTCGAGTCGCTCTTTAGAGGCTTGTCTGAAAGTGTCTACAGAAAAGGCAGGAGGTCAACGAGCCGTCACACTTGAAGACAAGCTTTTAAGCTAGATCTTAGTCGGAGTGACAAATCCGCCTCTTTTATTAAAAGAGAAATCACCCTATAACTGACAAGAAAATTAAAATTTCATGGCTAAAAATAAGGATTGGAAGGAAAAGTCAAACCAAACACGAAAACAATATTCAACGTGAAAGATCATAATTGGGCATGCAAATCAAAGAATACGCCATTTGAGCCAACAATGCAAAATAAAAGGATCAAACAGTAAGTTTTAGGGATGCAAGATGTACAATCTTATGTAAAATTTTGATAAATTCTTGTATTTTTATATGTGCAAGTACATATGAAATGCAAAAAATCAAAATTCCCATATTTCAGCAATGATAAATGCCCAAAGCACAACCACCAGAGCATATGTAAGCATAACAATGAGTGATTTGTAAAATTTCATGAAAAATTATGAAAATTAATTTACTCTGTAAAATTTCACAAGGTTTAGAAACTAGATTCAACAATTATGTACACAAAGTTTGAAAGATCAACATAATTAAATTCAAATCTCAGTACAAAATTTTTTTAAAAAATTATCTAATTTCACAGGTATGCATTTAAATTTTCTATTGTTGTTCCATAAATTAATTCAAATAATTTTTACACAGATTTCTAAAAGTCAATGCAATAATCCAACCTAGGCAATGGATCAGTAGACAACTAATGAATAAATTCCAAAATTTAAAAGGTAAGTATCCTATAACTAATTCTAAATATTTTTAAAGCTAATTTAATGTTTACATGCAAAATATCGTTTTGGGATAGTGTCTAGAACTTAAAAGTGCCAAAATGGAGGAAAAATAAAAATTAATTAAATAAATGGGACTTATAACACTCGAAATTGCCTTAACCAGACGATAGTAAACATCGTAAACGGTTGGTATGTCCCAGCTTAACTTTAGACCTTTCGGTGGGGTGTTGGGCAGAACATGTGCTAAAAGAGAAGTAGAAGCAAAATCCCATGAAGCCTTCAACTATCCCATGGCATCGTAAATAGTAGTGTTGCCCTCGAAAAAAATCGGTGGTGGCGTCAAACATAAGGTTGTTAAACTCAACCATCGTGACTCTAAAGCAAAGGAAAACCTAAAACTAAGTTTAGAGAATTTGGTTGAGAGAGAAACTAGAGAGAGGAAAGTGAATGACATAAATAAAGCTAGGGCCAGCTGTTGGCCCTTACATAAGGGAGGTTGTTTATATAAACAACTCTTGTTTGTACAAACAACTAATACCCCTTCATGCCTTAAAATTACGTGTTACACCACATTGTCTATTAAGTTGGTTATACAAACAAAGCCCTTATTTGTATAGACCATTAAAGTCAAACAAAGGAAAAGGAAAGAAAAAGATGAAGAGAAGGGAAGGCATATGGTGAAATGACCAAATTACCCCTTGACCTCCTAAAGCTCGAAAAGACCAGTCCTAGCTCTAGAATTTTTACTAAATTACAAAATTACCTTATAATACCTGAATTTAGTGTTCATGGACATTAGAAGAATTTCCTAAGAAAATTTAAACTAAAAAGACCATTTAGTAATTGCTTGAACTATTTCAACCTTAGAACAATTATCTAAATATAGTTTCATCCCTAACAAATGCTAAAAGGGTTGTCATGACATCAAACCTCCCTAAGAAATGCTACAAGAATTATTGGACTAAATTCCTCTGCCAGAATTGCTAACACATTGCAAAAAGATTCAATAACATTTGTAGCTATAAGAAGGCTACTAACAAACCCAGTACCTACTAGAAAGCTACTGTGGACATGCAGCCAAGCCGCATGAGGGCCACCAAAATAAACTTAGCACTTGTTATAAAACTATAAAGACCCTAGTAATTGTTAGAAAGCTGTTGTGGACATATAACTAATACTGGTATGTGCTTGAAAGCTGTCAGAACAAATTTAGTACCTACTAGAGAGTTGCTAAGATAGTCCAAAGACTTTAGTACCTACACGAGGAGCTGCTAAATAGTTGCATCCTTTGGTATCCTTTTTGATGTTTACATTTTAGCATTTCTTTGTTGAGCCCTATTCAAATGGTTATTTCTCAAATATCATTTTTCAAGCCCCACAAAAGCAAGGGCAAATTGTGTGCATTAGATTTAGGGCCTTAGGACACAAGCCTAATGATGAGAAAGTATTAGATTTGTCTCCCAAAAATGCAAGGGGAAGTTATAAAGGAAAATGAGCAAAGCTTAAGAAAACCTTAGATCAAACCCAAACCTAGCCCAATGCTCGACTAAGTGCAATTCAAAAACCACCCTACCATCCTTTAGATGGTTGACTAACCATCTTACTTGGTTGTACCACCAACCATTTGGTTGTACAACCAAAGAAAGAGCCCTAGTAAATAGAAGGTTCCAAAGCCTGGACCTTTATCATTCACATGGTTGTACAACAAACTTATTGGTCTATACAACTAACCTCTTGGCTATACAAACCACCCCAAAACCTTAAACTACATAATGTTATTGGCTTTTGTCTATTGTGGGTTGAAATAGAATGCAACCAGAGCCACCTTGCCTTAGGTGCACTCATATCCCTCTATAAATACTAGCATATTTTGAATAAGGAGGGGAGGCTTGGAAAAATCTAACAAAACTCTACTAAAATTACTCCACAAATAACCCTATCATAGAAAACTAAACCTAGACATATCCATACAAAGATTCAAGGTAAATCCATAGCATTTGTGACTTCATTTGTGCATTCCATAGCATTTTGGAGGATTGAATTAAATCATAGTGCCTTTGAGGACAATAGAATCATCAAAGAGCATCCAAGGCACTTGTTAACTTCCCTTTTTTCTCCCTTAGCTTCTTCTCTTTCTATTCTAGAAAACACAGTCGTTAATGGTTGTACAAACTTCAGAGTTGGTCTGTACATCCCCTTTGACTGAGACATTAGTTTCTTTACACCTTTTTCTTCACATGATTTCTCTCTTTTATTAGGATTTCTTAAGACTCTTTGGGAGCTCTAATGGCAGGATATGGATAGGTCTTAAGACCCATGATCCATATCCCATCAACAAATGGAGCTATGACTAAATGGAAGTATCGTTTCTCTTTTCCTTGATTTTAGTGTTTCAAACATTCTCTTCTCCATGATTCCTTTTCTTCATAATGTTATATATTTTGTTTTGATGGTGTGTTGGCAATGATTAAGAGAGGGATTTGTCATCCAAAGGACCTTGTGAGCCATTACTTTCCTATGTTTGTTATGTTGATGCATGTTTCATATGCTTAAATCCACAATCATAAGTGATGCACAGTTAGCTATTTAGCTTGTCGATTCACCCCATTTTTCTTGATAGGTGGCCACTTGAATGGATTAGGAGTGAAAGACTAACTCTTTGTGACACTCATTTTTAAAACATTGTTATGATTAAAACACCCTGTGTTAATGGCATTTGTTATAATTTCTTTTGAATGTGTGGATATCCTAATCTTGAAATGATTAGTGTTGTCCATACGGGTGCCTTAGCTATTTTGAGCAATTTTAGGGTGAGGATGCAACCATCTTAGGAACTCCATGTGATGATTTAGTGATTTTCCTAAGGCTACTATCATCCTCCAAATGCACTTGCATGCCATATTCATTTTATGTTCCATTATTCATGACTATGTGTTTGTACTCTATTTATTGCCATTATCATGTCTTATGTTCATGTAATGATGGGATGTTATTGATTTTGGACTTAAAAACATAATTAGGTTCCCTTAGCATGGAAAGGATGAGGTAAGGTCATCATTTAGGTTGCAGTTAAATCCTTGATTTGCTTCCTTATTTTTGTTCTTTTGATGCAACACTAACTTGTTTACTCTTTGTGTGTAAGTGGATCCACGTGTCTATGGTGATCTCAATTATGCATATTTATGATTAATTATGCATGATCTCTCGTTTGAAGATGGTTGTACCCCCATCCACATAATGCATGTGTGTAATGCATTAATGATGATGTGATTGATTGAGATGTGCTAGAAACATGCTTAGGAGTGATAGTTAGGTGATTTGCTAGAAACATGCTTAGGAGTGATAATTAGGTTAATTAATAACAAGGCTAAAATAGTAAAATGTGAACTAAAGATGCCCAAAAGTCGGATCCCAAAATTCAAGTGATTTGAGGGTGTCTAACCTTTTTCCCAAGTTGTACCCAATTTTCAAATCCAATCTTTGATGGGATAAAGATAGATTGAGCCTTCTAAATGATTAGGTAGGCTTATAATTTGTCCTTGCATGGATTCTTCTTCTGACAAAAGTCAGGTGGCGACACCATATTTCAAATTGGAGATAATATCAATATATTGTCACACCTTAGTCCCTCATTGGCCTTAATTTTGGAAAAAAACATCTATCTTATGAGAGGCTATAAGGATCTCTCATTGATCTAATTCTCATGCCATGATTAGGAGTTAATACTAATGTGTGACCCCCATCCTCTTGATGATTGACTAAAAGTAGTTGTCGCAAGTATGATTTCACTAATTCGAGCACAACCCCAAAAACCGCTATTGAGTTTAATAATTTATTGTATAGACACCTATATTTTATTAATAATAAATAAAAAGAGTGATAGTTAAGAAAATTAATATTATAGTAGCAATGGGAGAAATAATACATTATGTATCATATTATTTGTTGGTGTAAACTCTTGTCTATAATCAATAAAATATATAAATTTAATATTTTCTTCCAAGTCTTTTCTCTAGTTAGATTTTATTCTCTCAACTTTTTTAATTAGTCTAATCAAATCTAAGATAATTTAATTTTAATTAAAATAATATTTTATTTTTCAAGCTATTTAGATTTGTTATTTTATCAAGCAATATAAAAATTATTTTTATATTTTATATTAATTAGAATAATTTATAATTTCAAAAATAATAAAACTACTTTTCAAATTTTTAAGAAACTTGAGAAAAAAATAAATCAAATTTTCTTAATTTAAAAAATGTTTCACATTTTTTCTCAATCTAAATAATATAATATTTCTTCTAATTTATTAAGAGCAAAAATATAATTTTCTTTCACCTTTTATTTATTAAATATTTAATATTCAATAATTTTCAATTAATTCAAACAACATGGATTTATAGATTTTAGAATAATCAATATATAACACCACTGTTATAATTAAATTCAAAAATATTAATTATATTGAGATTTATAAATTTATATTTTTAATATTTGATAATGAAAAAGAATAAAAAAAAATTATTTTGATTCTTAATTGACTAAAAAATATTATATAATTTAGATTGAAAGAAAAAGGTAAAAAGTTTCAAGGTTCAAAATTTTGGTTAATTTTAATTTCTTTTGAAGTTTTTTTGAAAATTCAAAATTAGTTTTGCTATTTCGTAAATTATAAATTATTTTTATTGAGAAAAAAATAAAAATTCTTTGTTATGTTGCTTAATAAAAATTTGATCTAAATATTTTGAGAATGAATAAATTTATACTTGACCTAAATTAGGTCTAATAATGTGTTATTTAAATTAATTATTGAGAATAGTTAGATATTAAACATTTTATTCTTAAATATTTTATCTTTAAGAGTGAAGAAAATTTGAGAAATTTTCTAGATAAAAAAAATTTGATTGATTTTAATTTTTTCTAATATTTTTAAAATTTAAATTTAGTTTTTATTATTTAAAAAAATTATTTATATTAAAAATATGAAATTCAATTTTCTATCACTTTATATATAAAAAAAAAAAAGATATGATATCATGAAAAATAAGTTAATTTTCAATTTGATTAGACCAACGAGAAAAGTTGAGAGATCTGAAATCAACTTTAAAAGAAAAAATCAAATTTACACATGTTATATCTGGGATTTTTTTTGGTAATTTATACATAAACTAAGAAGAAAATGTCTATTATACCTCTAACCTTTTTATATTAATATATCACATCCTTAGATTGAAATTTAATTTGTTTCGCCTTCAATTTTTATTTGTGAAATTAATGAACACAATTAGTCAGATTATTAATGAATAATAGGATAAATCATAAAAAACAAATTGAACTATTGAAAATTATATATTTATCCCCTTATATCCTTATCTTATTATTCATGGTGCGTTGGACTAATTGCCCTGGTTGGTTAAAAAACAATTAGAAGTTTGAGTTAGTTTGGTCAAGAATATAAATATAAGGGGGGAATAAAGTCAAGATCATGGCTAAAATAAGATTTCTTCATATAGTTTATGGTTAGGGGAACGTCATTGTCCGCTAATGTTTTTAAAACTGGACCGATCAATGAACCGTTCGGTTGATTGATTTTTAATTTGATCGATTTAGTTGGATTTAGTTGGATTGATCGATTCGATTCAATAGATTCAATAATAATAAAATTTTAAAAATATTATTAAAATAATTTTAAAAATCAGAAAAAATATTATACATATATGTATTTATAATAATTGAAAATATAAAAATAATCTTGAAAATCAGTTTGGACTTAACCGAATTAGTCACCGATCTAGTTCTTAATTTTGCTAGTTCGACCAACTGGTTCATCCAATTTTCATAACATTGTTGTCTAATAACTGGTTCCTCATAAAAATTGCAATACATGGATATATATTTGCATACATGCATGAAAATACAACATTTGTGCACATCGAGTTTCATCCATTTTCTTCGTAATTACAAAGAGACATAAAATAGAGAAAACACACAATGAGTACAGAACAGTATATTTCTGTGGGAAGAAATGACCACTTATTATTTCTTGATTTATTGAATGGGGAGGACAACACGGAGCTCTAATTTGGAGTCCATTATGCGTATGCCTAATTAGTAGATGCTGCAATTTTAATTAAACAATAGAGAATAATTAAATTTATTAGAATAATCAAACTAACATTCAATCAAGGAAGATCACCCAGAAAAGAAAAGTAGTTGTAATTAACTAACATTGTGCCTGTCATATCAATGGAGCTTCAAGGTACTTTCAGGTGCCATATTCCAACGCTTTCTTAGAGTTTAATCAGGCCTAATTCACCAAGCTTGTAGACCTGATATTGATATTGCTCTCCTATGGCGTAGAAGAAAATGACAATAGCGTTGTTCCAATAGCCAGAGCCTCCATGGTTTAGCATTTCCATTGCAACATTGTATTGTATATCAAAAAATCGCACAAGTTTCAGATTTCTTAGAAAATTGATCCCAGAAGGCGCCCCCTTCAAGTTTGGGCAAGAATTAATATCTAGCTCTTCAAGAAGAGGCAATGCTCCTATCTCTATTGTCAGCATATCTAATCCCATTAGGTACTGAAGAAGAAGTACCTTCAGTTTTAGAAAGCACCCTCTCTTAAAATGCAATTTCTGTCCATTGTAAGCATCATGCAATCGTAGTTTTAGCAGATTAGGCAATGCTCCAAGGACTTCTAGTGCATCATCACCTAATCTGGACCAGTTCAAGTGGATTTTACGTAAACTTGTTAGTTTAGGAAACCACTGTGGAAACTCTGCTAATGGCCCATTTAAGTACAAATGTTGAAGGAGAGGAGGAGGATTAGACATTGCTTGCAGATCAAGATATTCCTCTTTGTTTTTTGAACAAACTGTCAATCTCTGAAGGCATTTCATCTTCTCCAATGCAAGACACAAAGTCGGCCCATTTTCTCTTCTCAATTTTTTGATCCCCAATTTCTGCAACCATTCCAAACTTTCAAGTTGCTGAATTAGGCCTGTGTCATGATCTACTTCAATGTATTTGAGCTTTCGTAAGGCCTTTAGACACCCAATATTGCCATGCATCTTTACACCATCATCAAAATTAGGATTAAAATCATCAACAGATTTCACTGAATAGGCCAGAAAATGTCTCAAATTAAGCAGCCTATTGATCTCAACCGGCAAATCATGCACAAGTGAAAATCTTAGATCTAAAGTCTGTAGATTGCACAGCTTACCAATGGACTTGGGTAACGTATTCACTTTTGTCTTTCTTAAGCTTAAATATCTCAAATGCCATAAATTTCCCAATTCTTCAGGAGTGCTTGTCAAATTATGTGCTTTTCCCAAATCTAGTGTTCTCAAAAGCTTGAAATCCGCAACGAATGAACTGATCAGCAACTTTGACATCTCAGCTCCATCAAAGAGAATAATAGAGTGAGTTTGAGCCTTGCTACTACTCTCCGCAATGTTCATTTCCTTCTCAAAAATTGAGAGGTGTCGGCTTCTTCCCTTCATACTTCTGTAATTTTTTATTGAAACTTGATGGAAGCTTAAGTCTCTTAAGCGAGAAATAATAAACTCTCGCATCAAATCATGGACCCGACATTTTTTGGCCTCGCCCTCAAAACTAAGAAGTGCCACTTGAACCAGGTTTCTGTGAATAAGCTCAATTAAATAGTCTTCTGCAACCTCTTCCAATGCCATGCCTTGCTTTTCTTGTACGAAGCCCTCAGCAATCCACAGTCGAATTAATCTCTGACAGCTAATGAAATAGTCCTCTGGAAATAGGCTGAAGTACAAGAAACAAGATTTAAGGTAGTAAGGCAGATCCAGATAGCTTAAAGATAAAATCTTTGTAATATTTGATATACGTTGATCACTTGCCAAAGAGGAACTAAGGCCTTTGTAAAATTTTGTCCATTCTGAAATAGTCTTTTCTTTAGTTGCTAACACACCGGCGATCGTCACAATGGCAAGGGGCAATCCTTCACATCTATCAACAATGGCAAGCGAAGGTTCTAGCAGCTCTGGCGGACATCCCTGCATTGATTGGAACACTTTGTTGCAAAAGAGCTCAAAGGCCTTGCCAGGAGGCAGAGGTTGAAGTTTGTAGACATGATAAAGTGAAGACTCCTTGGAAGAAGGGGCAGCACCATCATCACGTGTTGTGATAATGATTCTACTGCCTTTATCAGAATCAGGTAAAGCATTCTTTATATATTCCCAGACATTTATGGTCCAGACGTCGTCCAAAACGACTATATACTTCTTTCCTGATAAATAACTCCTCAGTTTATGGATCAGAACCATTGAGTCCATTCCTTCGAACCCAAGTAGTGTCTTTTCTTGTTGGAATTCCTTTACGATGGACCATAGTAGCTCCACTTCCTTGTAGGATTGAGACACTGTGATCCAAGCACGGCAATCAAATTGTTCCTTGATTATATCACAGTCATAAACCTTCTTGGCAAGAGTGGTCTTGCCCAATCCTCCCATGCCCACGATTGAGATCACTGTGCGTCTAGATATTAGCTCCACTAATTTGTTTATCAATTCATTTTTAGGAGATTCAATACCAATAAGCTGAGCTTCCTCAATGAAAAGGGAGTCCACTCGTGGGTCATATGTATTATGCCCATCACTTGTGCTTCCTTGCTCCGGTGAAGAACTTAAGTTGTAGCGATCCTTTCTTTCCCTTATTCCACCTATTGATTTGTTGATAGCTTGAATCTTTGAGGACATTTCATGGCGTGACTTTAAATTCTTGAGAGAGCAAGCAATTTTACCCAAACAGCCATGCTGATCTTGATGCCGTGAAACATGATGCATGTATTCATCAATGACATCTTCTATGTTGAAAGCCACTTCTCTTGTTTCACCCAAGTTTTGACGCCACTATCCACATTTCTTGGTGCAACTTAGTGTCTGCATCTCTTAGGAATGATTTAATGCTCTCCAGTTCTTCTTTGACGTCTTGAAGCTCTCCATGGACATCTCTTAGTAGTTTCACCACTTCAGTTATCAATATATCCAACTTGTTAAGTACCCAACCTACCGCAGCTTCAGCCATTTCTTCCTGTCTCTTGGGAATTTATGGCAAATAATCAGTCAAAAGAGTTATTCTCTCATCTTTGCTCACTTAATTTGTATATCTGTCATGTTTATAGATTGATCATGAATACATCCAATAATTATGTTCTATTAAATAATCCTGCATTATTTCAATGCCATATGAGAGGAAAAGTGATAAGAGATTATTTCTTATGTCCTCCATTTTATGTCAAATTAAGATAAATCACTCGTATAATTTGTTAGAATTATTCGTATATGACTACCATATATATTATAAAAGTAGCTGTGAGATCTAAAATTGATTGAAATATCAAATAAAAAAGAAAATTTAAAATTTTATTATCAATATGAATATTAATCTTACATTTTATTTCAAGTTTGAGCAAATACAGGTTTGATAATAAAGAATATAATAATTTTCAATTAAAAATTGAGCAATTTTGAATATAATTGACTATTCACAACAGTGAAAAATAAAAAAAATTTAAGTTTCTTTTATGCCATTTGGCTAAAATTTTGAATTTTATGTATAATTTATTTGTTGGATGATTAACTCTTTTTAAGTGAAAAAAAATCCAATTTGATAGCCAAATGATAAATTTTAATGGTATCATTATTCACGTGATGGAAAAATTAAATGGATAAAGATATTATATAAAAGTTTGAATTATTTATGTAATTTTTAAAAATTATTTTATGATCATGTCTCATTATTTTTGATAGTTTTTAAAACAAACACTCTCCAAAGTGATACATAAAATATATTTTAGATTAAAAGTATTATACATTTATCTTAAAGTTAAATAAAATATTAGCCATAAAAACTAGGGAGGAGATAATATTATCAATAATTATTCTGATTATGTTTGCTATTATTCTATATAAAACTTTGAATTTATAAGTAATTTATTTAATGTTTTATGTAATATATTTTGTTGTTTAGACAATTTTTTTTAGAGTTAGAATTATCTATACTGATTTACAAATTGTACACAACAATAGAAGTATTGTCCACATATTTTAAAATATTATTCAAAAATATCATTATGTATATTTTTCAGTATGTGTGCAAGATATGATTGTTATTTTGTGTAAATTTTACCATTGCCTATACTTTTTAAAATTATGTACGTAGTTTATTACACATTATGTAATTATAATAAAAAAAATATAAGATAGCCAAAAAAAATGTGAATTTTAATTTTTGATAAAAAAAAATGTTTTTATGATGTCAAAGTAATATATGGTACATATATTTTTTTTTAGCGTGTATCATGACTACAAAAAAGACAAGTTATATTTAAAATAGAACATATTAAAAGTTCATGCACCAAAAGATTGTAAGTTGAATTTTGAAATATGGATAATTTATTAATTATTTATGTGATTTTATTATTGTTTAATTTTTTTGGGTTAAAATTGTCTAATGTGATATGCAAGTTATATATTATAATTAACCAATTATTCATATAATTCAAAATTATATAAACTTTGAATTATTTGTGCAATTGCTCAATTACCTTATGATAATTTATGCTATTGTTTTGACAATTTTCATAAGATAAGAATTACTAAAAACAAAAAAATTTATTAATTACACATTACATTGAGAATGAAAATATTGATAGTTATATAAAATATCAATAATTACAATTAATAAGAAAATAATATTTTCTGCAGAATATTACCACTATAAAATATTAAATATTATAACTAATAGGGAAATAATATTGTCAGCAAAGTGTTATTACTATTGTTATATGTAAAAATTTTTATTTTATGAATAATTTACTAAATATTTTATATAATATTTTCTACTTTTTGCGTAATTCTTTTTAAAGTTAAAAATTATCGAAAATAGTTGACAAATTAAGTATTAGAATAAAAATATTACTTACACGTTCTAAAATGTAATATAAATATATTATTGTATATAATTTTTTTTTATTGTTATATATAATTCTTAGCATTGTTGTCTATACAGTTAATCTTTAACATGTAAAAACTAAGGCTTATATATATATATATATATATATATATATATATA
>CATIWR010289978.1:0-15829 GCA_949677035.1 Omphalea diandra
CCTTACTTCTGATCTCACATCTCAGTCCCTCTTCAAACTTACAACATTTATCTTTGTTAATGGCCACCATAAATTATGCATAATGAGATAATTGATTAAACTTTACCTTATGCTCAGCTATAGTCATCTCCCCCTATTTTAGATTCAAAAATTCCCTTCTTTTATCATCTTTATACACTTTTGGCATGTAATTATTGCTAAACTGAAAAAGAAAATCATCCTATATGGTGAATTTTTTAAATTTTGCCCTATTTCAATGCCATCTCAGTCTAAATAGGTCTTACTGTCATGGGTATATCCAAAATTTTACTAATCCAATTACAAAAATAATTTACCAGAAGATACATATCACGAATACGAACATTTCTCATGTTTGAAACATTGTCAAATTCAGTCTATAAGATCACCAAACTTAATGGTCAATCTCAAGATAAGCAAGTTTTCAACACATTAAGAATCAGTAACAATGAAGGAGTAATATCTAATCAAACATGATATATGTGACAAAACTATTATACATGAATGTATATTAAACACAAATATACAACTTTCAATTTTGTCACATCACGAAATTCCCATTCTATGGCCATCAAATTCTTGAAAAATAGAACTAAGAGATGAAATATGTTCATCAAGTTTAGGGTCAGCCACAATAGAAGAGGTATATCTCTTTTCACACAATAAATTAAGCAAAACTATTTCATAGTAATTTAGATGGGATATATCCCTACAAATTCCATATTTTTCACTTTCTCTAAATCATCATATAAGGTCATCAAAATATATGAAAATAACCAGTCTGAGGAGGTTTCGATTGGTTGTGAACCACCCCTAAAGAAGGAGCCATAGCTCTTCACAAACACCAAATTCAGCAAAACTATTTTACATGCTTTTAGATAGAGAATAAAGATACAACTTTGATGGTTTACACTTTCCGTAATTCCTTTTCTAGGGTTATGAAATCGTCGGTGCAACAAGTTGCTCTAACAACAAAACCAATACCATCAGCTACATTTTTCTTCATCTACAACCACCATACATGAGCTCAACCTTAAATACTCCATAATTATTACTAACCATGAATGATTAACATGTCATAAGGGAGTAATTTTATACGGGAAGAAGTTAAATTTAACTTACTTATTTTCCAAAAATAATAAAAGATTAGAGTTTCTTCCCACGTAGCTCACTCACCTCCCTCTCCTTCTTCTTCTCCTTTCTTTCTTTCTTCTTTAGCTCTCTCTTCTTCTACTACCCTTGCATTTGTCCTCTTTAATTTGCTCCTAAAGGAAGAAAAAATCAATTTGTAAACCTATTCTAATAAGATAAAATCATGGTATCTCATTTCCATTGGTTGGAAGATCACTTTTCCTCTTTTAGTCCTTATTCTTCACTCCTTCATCACCTCCATCCATCTCCCATATTCTCCTTATACTTTTAAATGAGATCTAAAAAACCATTATTTATGATGCTATAACATGCACACAACATAAGATAATTTTTAATACAAATATACAAACATTACATATATGTTCAAGTGTCCCAAATATAATAGTGCAAGTGTCATTGTCATGGTTATCTAATTCACATCTAAATGATCATTTATCCAGTACACATGTTCATATGGGATTACAAATTATGTATGCAATACATATAGTCATATGAGAATGCTAATCAATAAGGATAGAGATGTTACATGGAAAGACTTCAAAAGGAAGGAATTCTACATCCTTTGGCCTCTACGCCCCTACTAACTCTCTTGCCTAATAAAAATAATGCTAATGCCTTTTATGCTTTCCACCATGGTGCAGATCATCACACAAATGAGTTCTAAAGGCTTCGTTATGAAATCTAGGGCTTATTGATTAAGGGGTGATATCCAACTACATAACCCTTAATGGACACCCAAGCCAATATCATAAGCATGAGTTCATTCCTCTAAGCCAACTTTTAGATGAGGCTCTTGAAGATTTTAAGGAGGAAGAATTACTACTACTTATTTGTCATGCACTAAAACTCTCAAAGGATAAAGATATGGCCATGACCATTCAAGAGGTACTAAAAGAAGACTTCAGTGGGAAAAGTCAAAGGAAGAAGGGTTTACACTACATAAGGAGCACAAACCGCTCCAACATTCCTCACCTTAAGAATGTAGCCCTAACTAGATCACAATAACTTACAACAGTTAGTGTTGGCACATAAAGAAGATTATCCATGAATTTTTTGAGAGCAGAAGGCTTATAAACCTAGAATAAGAACCATGCTAACTTGGTAGAAGACATTGTTTAGAGTTTCATTTTGCTTTCTTAGCTCAACCTATCTTATCTTAGCTATAGACATCTGCATAGTTTAGTTATTTTAATGCTTTCAATTTCATGTTTTTGCTTATTTAATCCAAATATGGTTATTGATATATTTGATGGCATAATGAAATGTTGGTTTGTGAGAGAGAGAATAAAAGGTAAAAAGAAAGAAAGGAAAAGAAAATATAAACATCACAAGGAGTGGGTATTTACAAAAAAAAAAAAAGAAAAGAAAAATTATGCAAGAATGGCTATCTTATATCTTATGATCTAGATAACCATTTCCCTAACATTTTGTGTTATCTCCTATGAAATAAGGAAGAATAAGAAAGGAAAAACTAAATGGATTTAAAAAAAAAAAAAAAAAGAAAAGAAGATGAGAAATAACCAATAAAAGATTTGAGGAAAAAAGAAACAATGGTGAAAAGTTATTATGAATAAAGAAATATAAGGAACAAATGTAAGAAGAAAATGAGTGTGAGATAAGAGGGACGATGTCAAAGTGTATGAGGAAGAAAGGTGTGAAAAGCCATGATAAGTTATATATATATATATATATATATATATATATATATAAGTCTTCTCTAGTACAAGAGGTTAAAAAAAGAGAGAAAAAAGTAAGATGTGAGGAAGAGAACAAAGACAGTTATTTGAGGAAATGTAGATCTCAAAAGGATGACCTATACAAGTAAGGAAGTTAGGTGGAGGTTCAACAATAATGTATATGAGAAATAAGATGAAGTTACCCTAACCTTCTCTAATTTTATAAAGAGACGAAATGACAAAAAAAAAAACATGTAGGAGAGGAAAAGGTCAGAAAATCTTGAACGCCTTAAAGAATGATACTTTGAGAAGACTCAAGAATGATACTTTGAGAATGATACTAGAGAGGCAATCGAAGAAACCTGAAGAAGAGAAAGGAATCTTGAACGGTAGAGAGATAATAGCTTGTCAAACCCCCTTATGATGTGAAAAAAAAAAAAGAAACAAAAAAAAATCTTGCTAAGTGGAAAACCTGAAGAGGCCATCATCTAAGCAAAAGTTAAGGAAAAAAGTAAAAAAGAATTGAAAAATATTTGGTTAGAAAACCTGAAAGGGAAAGCCAATAACAAGCATCATATTTTGCTACTAGATGTGTCATAGCTACATTTGCATTGAATGAATAAGGACATGGAATTATGGTGTCATCATACATGAGAATGATTCGGCTATACCTTCTAAAAAAAAAAAGAAAAAAACAAAAGAAGAGAAAAAATAAAAATGTTCACTAAGTCAAAACTTAAAAGGGTGATTTAGGCAAAAGTTAGAGCTACTGATAAAAGATAAAAAAAACAAAATAAGAAAGCCCAGTAAGTTGAAATCTCATAAGGGCAAACTAGGCAAAAGTTAGAGCAGCTCACTAAGTTGAAAACCTAAAAGGGCGACTTAGGCAAAAGTTAAGGCATAAAATTAAAGAAAAAAAAAAGGAAGTGGATAGCTACCATTGAGCTTTTGTACTTATCTAGAAACACAAAGACCTATGCTCGTGCATGTATTAGAGTATTTCTCTAGGTCTAGCAAATGCCAGACACTAAAAAGAGCTTAAAGTTGTATGGCTTAATATTTGAAGGCCTTCTGCTAGCTTTAACAAACTGCAGTAATACCAAGGCTTTGTCATAAGTTTCATTTGACTTTCAAGTTTCAAGGTTTTTGACATCCTTACTTGGTCATGTTCTGTAATGCCCCTATATAGCTTTGTTTTATTTATATATTCTAAGGATTCAACATTGCACCATCACTCATGTATCGGGCATTGTATGTTATGTGGTGGCATATACTTGATTTTATTTTAGTGATTATTCCTTTTAGACAGTCTTAGGGGCAAGAAAATATGTGTAATAGGGGATCATGGTGCAATTTAGCCTAAACCTCCCCCAAATTATTGAAGTTGAATTCTCACTTATCGAAGTAAGTATATAAAAAGGTCTTATAATAAAACTAGCGTAGTCCATTTCATTCTTTTTTAGGGTGTTATCATAGAAAGCCAATAAATCTTTAATAAGGTCACCAAAGGTAACAAACAATATCAATAATTATAGTAAGAATTATCACCATCATCCAAGAGTAAGGAATAAGAAAGATATGCCCTTAACAAGATAAGCACAAGGCATTACAAACATCCTGGACAAACACAAGCTATAATAAATAAGCAACTAGTCTTAGTGACACTCAAATATGTCTTTAGTCTTTCTTAATGCTAAGCTCCTGAACTTATGGGACTCTACAACTCCATACATAGATGGTTTATACAACTCTAACAATAAGCTCCTCTTTACCACTATAAGGGAAAGTAGTGAGGAAAATGTATGAAGATGAGTGTATAGAAGAAAGGTACTCACAAAGGCATCACGAGCATTACAGAAAGTTCTAAAAAGGTGGTCTTTGTGGCATCAAGGTTACATTTTAGTTGCTCAGTTATGGTATGAGGAACTTGTACATAGAATATGGGAGATCGTACAAGCACAATGATGTGAAAGTAAGGGAAAATACCTCACAACTAAGGAAGAGATTTGCATATGTGGTAGCCTTAGATTAAAGGACATACAATCGGGCTACAAATGCCAAACTAAGCTATGCTTAATGCATTTTCTTTATGTGATTTGTTTTTGGTTCACATACATTTTCTTCCTTATGCTTTATTATCTTTATGAGCTTAATCATGAGAAGATGATAGGAAGAGGTTCAATAGAATCAAGGACTCCTTGATTATCATTTTTTAGTAAGAATTTGTTTTATTTATTATCAAGATTTATAATATTTCTCACCACTAACATGGTGGAGAATATGTTAGACCCATTTCATGGCTACCCCCAACCTTCTTATTCTCCTTATGACATCACTAACAATATTTACATTTGGGAGAGGATTCACTACCCAGGGACCCCAATTTCAGTGTCTAGTATTCTGTTCTAAGGAGTTGTTAACATTTTTTTTTTTTTTGCCACTCTCTCATTCTAGTTGCATACTAACCTTTTCATGGCTAAAAGTGTAACCTTTATTATTCTTGAAAATATTCAAAAATGATAGGGCAAGTTGGGAGAGAATTTTATCATCCTATAACCATTTATCTTGACACTTACATTCTACACTAAGTGTTCTTTAGTCTTTATTTGTATGTTCATTATTTTATTCCCTCTTTATTCATGTCATTGCATGTTATTATTGTGTGGAATGTTTCATATTGTGCTTTGTATGATTAATGAAGAATATGGATAGTAGGTTAGACCTCTTAATTGACCCCTTAACATGGCTAATGACATTAGACATCATGGACTAATAGGTTAGACCCTAAGCTACAAGGATAAGGTAGTATACTCATACTTTGATTGTCCATTCCTAATAGATCTTCGAGGTTTTTTTCTTCTTATTTGACCTATGTTTTATGGACTAATTTTTGCTCTTTTTTTAAGTTAAGAAAGCTAAATTAATGTTTGCTTTTTTATTAATTTAAGTTCATTTCATGATAATCCCACTATTTGGATATGTATTCCCTATCCCCGATTTTTATATATTATTTATTACTTTCTTGCATCTTCGTATTCTTTATGCATTACATTTTTATTAGTTATGGTTGATGGCTTGCTTGGATGAAAGTACCTAGGTGGATAAATGGGAAATTGATTTATGAAGGGAAGTTATAAAAATGTACCATTGATTGCCCAAAGATCGAATCCCTATATCCAAATGACTTAGGGATGCCTAACATTCATCCCTAAGACATACCTCACTCTTGAACCTAATCTCTGATGGGGTAAAGATGGATTGGACCTTTCAATTGACTTAGGTAGACTCTAAATTTATCATTTTCATGATTTTTATCATGACCAAAGTTGAGTGGTAACTCCAAATTTCACCTAGGGATGGTACCAACGTATCATCATGCCTTAGTCCCCCTATTGACTCCAACTTTGGAAAGCATCTTCTATCTTATGTTAGGCCTCAAAGATCCCCCATTGATCTAAATCATGTGCCATGATTAGGGGTTATTACCAATGTAAGACCCTCATCCCCTCGATCCCCTTATGATCGGTAAAAGGTAAGAATCACAAGTAAGATTCCACTTGTTTAAGCACAATCGCAAAATTTAAGGACTCACAAGGCATTAATCGAAGCAATTAATAACATGGTTAAAATGGTAAAAAAAATGAACTAAAGATTCCCAATATTCGAGCGATTTAGGGGCGTCTAACCTTCTTTCTAAGCCATACCCAATTTTTGGACCCAAAATCAAGTTGTGAATCATGGATCTCTATTCGATACAATAGATATTGGAATCCCATGTAATATGATAATTTCATTTACATGTTTCTTAACTGACTACTTAACTAAACTACCCCATCAAATAGGCAAAAAGAGAGCAAACTTAGTTAGTCGATCAATTATCACCCATATAGCATCATTCTTCTTTAGAGTTCTCAGTAAGCCATGTAAAAAATCCATGGTTATTCTTTCCCATTTCCATACCAAAATCATCAATGGTTCCAATATTCCCATTGGTGCTTAACGTCGATTTTGATCTGCTAACAAGTTACACATTTTGAAACATAGGTTATCATATATTTCTTCATTCTAGGCTACCAAAAATGAGATCACAGTGTGTTATACATTTTTTTCATTCCTAGATGGATGGCATATGGAGCATTATGTGTTTCTTCTAGGATTTATCTTCTTAAGTTATCAATATTAAGCATATAAATATGAGATCCCAACATCAAGACATCATTTTAAATATCAAAATCAGTATGTCTCCCTTATTTTATAATTTCAATCATTCTCTATAACTTTGGATCTTTGCCCTATGGTTCTTTAATTCGATCTTGCAACATTGGTGTCACTTGGAAAGTAGCAACCAATACCCCATTGTTTTGCATATTTAGTTCCACATTCATAATTCATAATTGAACTAAATAAGATAGTAGAAATACATGTAAATGAGCTACATTAGTTCTTGATTTCCTACTTAAAGTATTAGCAATCACATTTTCCTTCCTTGGTGATACTCAATGGTGTAATCATAATCTTTTAGCAATTCAAACCATTGCCTTTGTCTCATGTTTAATTCCTTTAAGCTCAATAAATACTTCAAGTTTTTGTGATATGTAAATATATAAATGATTTCCCCATATAAGTAATGTCTCCATATTTTCAAAGCAAACACAATGGTAACAAGTTCTAGATCATGTACTAAGTAAGATAATTCATAAGGCTTCAGCTTTTCCATACAAGATAATTCATATGTAATTTACCTTACCATGTTGCATTAAAACACATCTTGAACCTTAATGAGAGTTGTCATGATAAACTACAAATCTGTCATTACCTATAGGAATGGCTAACACTGGAACATATGTCAATTTATTTTTTAATTCATTAAAATTCTCCCGACATGCTTTAAGCCACTAAAATGTTGTATTTTTAAAAGTGACTTAGTCAAAAGAGAAGCTATAAGTCAAAAACCTTTAAGAAATCGATGATAATATCTAGATAGTCTTAAGAAACTTTGAACTTTTGCAATGCTCTTTAGGGTTTCCCATTTTACTATTTCTTCAATTTTGTTTGGATCCACCTCTATGCCCTTTTAAGAAACTACATGTCCTAAAAATACCACATGATCAACCAGAACTTGCACTTGCTTAATTTAGCAACCGATTATTTTTCTTTCAGAATATGCAATAGAATTCTCAAATGTTGTTCATGCTCCTTTTTGGTTCTTGAATACACCAGTATGTCATCAATGAACACAATTACAAATCTATCCAAGTAAGGCTGAAACACCTTATTTATAAAATCCACAAATACAACTAGAGTATTAGTCAAACCAAATGGCATAACAAATAATTCATAATGCCTATACCTAGTTTCAAAAGCAGTCCTTAGTACTCTAGGCTTGAAATTTTAAGCTGATAATAACTTATTTCAAGTCAATTTTAGAAAACATTTGTGCTCCTTGCAATTGGTCAAACAAATCATCTATTATTGGTAAAGGATATTTTGTTCTCCATAATAACCTAATTCAATTGCTTATAATCAGTACATAGTGTCATTCTCCCATATTTCTTTTTAAAAAATAACACTAGAGCACCCTAAGGTGGCACATCAGGTCTAATGAACCCCTTTTCATGTAGATCATGTAATTGGGTCTTCAATTCTCTCAACTCAGCTAGAGCCATCCTACAAGGTGGAATGGATATTATTGTTGTTCTTAGGACTAACTCAATTATGAATTCTATCTCCCTACCAAGTGGCAAATCAAGTAAGTGAGCTGGAAATACATTTGGAAACTCATTTACCACTAAAATATGGTCAAGTAATTCATTTGTGAACCTTGTGTCTACCACGTGCTAGAAAGCCTCATAACCACCTTTAATCATGTGAAAAGCCTTAATAGCAAAAACTAGACATGTAAGTACAATTTGTCTTTCCCTTTGAAATAAACCCCATGTCTAATTTAGAGATTCTAGAATAACTTCCTTAGTAGAAAATTCACTATTGCATGATATTTGGTCAACCAATCTATAACCAATATCACATCAAATTCACGAACTGGCAATAGAACTAGATCAACATTCAACTCAGTGTCATCAATGTGAATCACACAATCACGATATACCTTATCCACAATCATCGCATCTCTTAATGGGGTGCTCACACATAGGCTAAAACCTACAAGTTGATGCTTATTACATAATTGGAATGCCATATTCAATGAAATTAATAAATGTGTGGAGCCAAAATCAATTATTACATAAATTTTGAAATCATGGAGAAAAATGTTACCAGTAATAACTTTTAGAGTAACGATGGCTTCTTGTCTAGTCATGGCAAGTAGTCTAGCATGTGTTGAGTGTCTAAAACTTTGACCTTCTAATCTTTTTCATACCTCAACCAATTATAGTTGTTCCAGCTCTACCTTTGCCCTTATGAAATGATACTCCTGCTTACTAGCCTTTAAAACTTCACCTGTGGATTTTAGTGTAGCTCTGCCTCTACCTCCCTCTAACATTCTAGATCTTTTAGGACAATCTCTAAGCATATGATCAAAAGACCCACAAAAGTAGTAATCACTAGTCAATTTCCCACATTCACCCATATATTGCTTCCTATAATGTACACATGAAGGCTATTATTGCATAACTGAGCCTTGACCTATGCCTGTATAAGATAAAACTCCTAACCCTCTACTAGAGTAACCACCTCTAGCACTAGATTGTGATGGCATATAATCTTCCTATTTACTTTTCTTTTTACTAAAATTCCCCACAAACTCAGTAGGCCATTTTTTACTCGTTGTTATGTCCTTTCTTGTTCCTATCTTTCCACCCTAATTGCAGCATTTTTAGATTAGTATAACTCTCAAGATCAGTAGGTGTGATCTTGCTTCTAATCTAATATAACAATCCCTCTTCAAACTTTTGACATTTTTCTTTGTTAGTAGCCACTATAAATTATGCATAATGAGAAAATTTATTAAACTTTACCTCATACTCGGCTACAATCATCTCTCTATGTTTTAGATTCAGAAATTTTCTTCTTTTGTAATATTTATACACTTCTAGTATGTAATTATTATTGAACTCATAAAGAAAATCATCTCTTGTAAGCACTGGAGGTTAGACATCACTCCCTGGAATGGTTCCCACTAATCATATGCATCTCTTGTAATAATGACACTTCATAATCAAACTTTTCTCTTGGTGTGCATTTTATTAAATTTAAAAATCTTCTTTTTCCTTTTAGCCATGTCTATACCACTGTTGGATCTGTGTTGCCATTGAAGTCAACTGTACCCTGTTTTCTCAATTTGTCATACTTCTTTCTTTTTGATTTTCTATATCCTGCACTATTTGTTCACCAATTCTATGTTGTGAATGCCTATGAGGTATGTATTGTACACAAGAATGTGTAAGAGATCTAACTCTATTAGCAAGTTAATCTCTATATGGTTGTTATGATGGTTCTATGAAATGCAAATTAGCTAACTCCTCTCTCATTGGTGAGTCATAGGTGCTACCATAACTACCCTCTGTTTATACCCTATAAACATAGAAGATAATGTTATATCATAACGGATAACAGTGTAAAAGTCAAGTCATGTTTATATATATATATATATATATATATATATATATATATATCCTTATTAAACCTATCCCTGCTCCGACACTAAAAATTGTAACAACCATTTTCATTTATTAAGCATGACATTCATGTCTAAAAATTCATATGCATAAAGGCTAACTCACCATTCATACACAATCCAACATGCATTTAATGTACATGTACATTAACCCATTTAATGTTGGTAACCATAAACTAATTCCTAACTAGACATATGTACATGACACTACGAGAGAGAGAGAGTTGGAATTTAGTTGATGACCTGTGCTCTATGTGTCTATATGTAAAACTTTATGCTCCAAAGTACCCAAACTGTATGTTTCATTATCTAAAAAAATAATTGTTATTTGGTGAATTGCAACATAAACAATAAAAATAATAACCAAATTCTAATGGCACAACCAACAATGAAATATTATTAGGATACATTACAAGTGTAAGAATTGACTATGCAACTAGAAATGCAATAGATTGATTAATTTTGTCATGTCCTTGTATGGCAAACACTGCTCCTAGGAATTTATCTAATTCAAGTGACATTTGATTTTGTTGGCCAACGTATAACTTGTGATTCATTTGATCAATAACATGTGCCATAATAGGACATATTGGTCCTTTTACAAATTAATTTGCAAGTGTTTGACAAATCGGTCATAACATCCTTTAGTTCCATATGTAAGTGTTCATGCACAATGGTGTATGAATTAATCATTGAGATCATATAATTCTTACTTGACTTGTATTCACATGTAAAATTTCATAATTCAATCACATAGTCAAACTAAGGTCATCCATTTTATTTAAATCAGCACGTAAGGTTATCAAAATATGTGAAAATAGTCAGACTAAGGAGGTTTCAACAAGTTGTGAACCAGTCTTAATGAAGGAACCATAACTCTTCACATATACCATACTGAGCCAAACTATTTTACAAGATGAAGCATAAACATAAAAATTTTATGGTTTACACTTTCCCTAATTCCTCTTTTAGGATTATGAAATCATGGGCTAATCTACTCTAACAACAAAACTAATATAATTAGCTTTTATTTCTCTTAACCTTCAACTTCCATACAAGAGCTCTACCTCAGATTTCATATGGAAAAAGATAAAAATCACTTGCCTCTTCTGACAAAATTAGAAAAGCTTAGGGTTTCTTCTTATTTTTTTTTTAATTCTTCTTCTACCATTATTTATGATACTATAATATGCGCACAAAATATGATAATTTGCATGCAACTATGGAAACATCATATCTATGTTCAAGTATCCTAAATGCATTGGTGCAAGTGTCATTGTCATGCTTATCGAATTCACATATCTAAATTATCATTTATCAAATGCATATATTCTTGTGGGATTGCAAATTACTTATATAATGAATATGTTCATGTAAGAATGCTAATGAATGAGGATAGGGGTGTTACATAACAATCCTAATTTAACTCATTGGAAGGCTCATCATCCTTTTCACTGTGTCAATTTCGTATTAAATTTTTGAAACTTACATTAACGTCACTTTAAATTCTAAGGAATAAGCTAATGGGAGTTATGGATTAAATATTTCCTTAAAAATCATATTTATTTTCTTTTCTCTTATTGCACTCTTTTTACTTTTTTCTATGACATAAATCATATATATAGAATATATTCCAATAAACAATCCTTAGAACTCCGATGTTTTAACTCATTGGAAGGCAAGGTCTTTTTGAGATACCTTCTCGTTATCATCACCCTTTATGTTAACAAAGAAGGTGATGATATGATGAAGGAGCCAATTAGGTATGGTTCAAATATATTTTGCTAGGGAGGTTATGGGGTTATGTTTGGTCTCAACAGAAATTTTAGGCCAAAACTCAGAGTAGATAATGTAAAGGGCAAAAATGATGAACGGAATGTCATCCACGACTCGAAGGTTAAAAAGATATGAAAGTTGCTCAAAGGTAATGAAAAAAGGATCCCCAAAGGCTCATAATACTAATCATATTGTCATACACATGATTTCACTCTCCGACTTAAATTCACGGTGCACATGAAAAAAAAAATGAAAAGGTTGTCTTATTCAAAACCCCAATTATGAAATCCCTTTTCTCCTACTTCACACCTTGGAACGCACCGTTCTTATAGAGAGAGGCATTTTTGCATATTCTTAACTCCAAATGGGTAGGGAGAGGAAAGGTTCCTTTTTTAGGGTACTCCCGGGAACATATCCAGTGGAGACGGGGTGGGGCCTGTAGCTCAAAGGATTAGAGCACGTGGGTACGAACCATAGTGTCGGGGTTCGAATCCCTCCTCGCCCACAACCGGCCAAAAAGGGAAGGACCTTTCCTCATATGTGGGCTTGTCAAGGAAAATGAACTCATTCCACCACAAATTTGAAAGATATGTGTGGATCTCATTCTTGATCCTAAATGACTCAAAGAGAAATGTGGAGGAAATTTTGTTCGGTTGGATAATCTTGGAGGAGTTTGTCTTGTACCGATCCTTCTCCTCCTTAGTGATCCCTTTCCTCATGGATAGATTAGAAGGACTAGATGGTTGAGATATTGCCTTTGCCTTTTATGCTCTGAAGGCTTTCTTGAGGGCCATTATAGATGGAAAAGAGTTTGAAGAAGATTTAAACAATAAGAATGAAGAGAGATGAAGTGTTTTAGCAAATGTGAGTTAAAACACTATTTCAAGGTTTTAAATAGGCCAAGAAATGGTGTAAAAATGGTAACAAATGATCAAAAATTCATTTAATAAAGAGTTAGAAATGGTTAACAATCAAATCAGTTAAATACATAGCAGTTACTCAAATTTGTGATTGCGACTAGCAAGTTGTAACTGCTAGTAACGAAATATCTGAGTAATGGACAAAAAATTCTTGGAAACCGGCATGGTCAATGGTCAAAACATTTGAAATTTAAATAAATTCATAGTGGGGAATGAAAGTAGTGACCGTGAATTGATGGTTGACAAGTACCTGTAAATCACGATCGTGAACCTAGGAGTAGAGACCGCGAATTATAAGGCAAAAAGGATTACTAAGAAAAGATAAGATTTGACCTTTTAATTATAATCCTTAATGTATTGATGCATAATTCATACTAATTGGCATAGGGAGACACAATTGCACACATAAGACATCTAAAGAAAAAAACAATACATACATCACATATAATAATCAACCAATAAAGAATAATGCATCACACAAGGAGTATTATAGAAGATCCAATTTCACTTCAGGATGTTTCCATCAAACATTCTTAACTCTCTCTTAATGAAGTTCATCCTTTCTTCATTTGGATGTTTGTGAAAATGTCTACAAGTTGATGATTAGTGTCTATAAATTTTAACACTACATCACCATTTTGGACATGATCTATAAGAAAATGATGCTTAATATCTAAATGTTTGCCCCCTAAAGTGTTGGATAGGATTCTTTGAAAGATTTATTACACTAGTTTTGTCACATTTGATGGGAATATGATCAACAATTTTGCCATAATCCTTTAATTGTTATTTCATCTAAAAGAATTGGGTGCAATAATAACCTACATCTACATATTTAGCTTCAGCAGTGGATAAGGCAACTGAAACTAGCTTCTTACTAAACCAAGACACTACGCATTCTCTTATGAATTGGCTAGTTCCTAAAGTACACTTTCTATCTAGAAGCCTTCCAGCATAGTCTGCATCCAAATATCCTATAAGACTAAATGATGAATCTCTAAGATACCATAAAGTTAGATGCAATGCGCCATGTAATATTTGAAAATCCTTTTAACAACATTAAAATTATATTCTTTAGGGCAAGATTGAAATATAGCACACATGCATACACTAAATATTATATCAGGTCTATAAGTGATAAGATAGAGTAGAGAACCAATCATACCTCGATATCTCCTCTCATCAATCGACTTACCCGATTCATCTTTGTCTAACTTGATGGTAGTACTCATAGGTATTTTTGCTACTTTGCATCCTTCCATCCCAAATTTCTTGAGTATGTTCTTGTGCATATGGCTTGGTTGATGAAGATCCCTTCTTTGGTTTGCTTGATTTGCAGGCCAAGGAAAAATTTGAGCTCTCCCATCATGCTCATCTCAAATTCACTAGTAATACACTTAGCAAAATCCTTACAAAAGGAATTCATTAGTAGCACTAAAAATGATATCATTAATACATATTTGTACTATTAGTGTATCATGATTATGTCTTTTAACAAATAACATTGTGTCAAGCTTCCCCTTTTCAAAATCATTTTACAAAAGAAAAGAACTAAGCCTTTCATACTAAGCTTTTAGAGCTTGTTTTAAACCATATAAGACTCTATTCAATTTAAAAACATAATTTGGAAAGATATGATATTCAAAACCAAGAGGTTGTTTAACATAAACTTCCTCCTTAATAACACCATTTAATAATGCACTCTTAACATCCATTCGAAAAAGTTTGAAATTCATGTGATATGCATATGCTAAAAGAATCCTAATGGCCTCTAATCTTGCTACGGGGGCATAAGTTTCATCACAGTCAAGGCCTTTCTATTGGTTGTATCCCTTAGCAACCAATCTAGCCTTGTTTCTAGTGATGAATCCTTGTTCATCTAACTCATTCCTAAGCACCTATTTGTAAACTATAATAGGGTGTTCCTTAGGCCTAGGAACAAGTTCCCACGCATTGTTTCTCTCAAATTAGTTGAGTTCCTCTTGCATAGCAATTATCCAACTCTCATCATCAAGAGGCTCATCAATAGATTTTGGCTCAAATTGAGAAAAAAAACAAGATTATTATCTAAAGTATTAAGTTAAGATCTAGTACTTACACCCATAGATGTATCACTAATGATTAGGCCCTTAGGATGATGCTTGGAGAATCTCTAATCCTTGGAAAAATCTTGGTTTGGTGTTTCCAATTATCGATGTTAAGGTTCCTTATCTTCTTTTGATGATTTGTTTTCATCATGATCTTTATCCAACCCTTTTATAGTAGGCTCTAATTCCAATTTCTCAAAATCACCAACAAAATCATCAACAAGAGAACCTTCCCTAAGATCAAGCTTACTAGACTCATTAGTTATAATATTCATAGACTCTTCAGCAACCATTGAACTCTTATTAAAAACCTTATATGCTTTGGTAGTGGTGGAGTAACCTAGGAAAATACCTTCATTTATTTTTTAGTCAAATTTTCAAAGATTATCCTTAGTATTTAAGATATAATACTTGCATCTAAATACTCTTGTTGGACTAGGATACTTAATCCTATGTTTAAAATCTCTTTTGATCTTGACAAAGTAGATTGATCATCACTAATGTTTCAAATAAGTGTTGTCTTTGCAGAATTGAATCATTTCCTCAAGAAGGAATAAAGAAGTTGAT
>CATIWR010289983.1:0-10644 GCA_949677035.1 Omphalea diandra
TACCCAATAAGTTTGGCATGGATGGTTGTAAAGTAGCCAAGACCCCTATGAGTGGTACCATCAAGCTAGACAAAGATGAATCAGGTAAGACGGTAGATGAAAAGATATATCGAGGTATGATCGGATCTCTACTTTATCTTACTGCTTCTAGGCCGGATATCATGTTTAGTGTTTGTATGTGTGTTAGGCTCCAACACTCTCATAGGGAGTCATATTTAAATATTGTTAAGAGAATTTTCAAGTATTTGCATGGCACAATTCACTTAGGGTTATGGTATCCTGGGGATTCATCCTTTGGTCTCATAAGATATTTGGATGCAGATTATACAGGTAGTTTATTAGATAGAAAAAACACTTTCGAGACTTGCCAATTTATAGGTGAATGCCTAGTATCTTGGTTTAACAAGAAAGAATTGTCAATTGCCTTATCCACCGCAAAAGCTATGTATGTTGCTACGGGTTATTGTTGCACCCAAGTTCTTTGGATGAAACAATAATTAAAGGATTTTGGCAAAGTGATTAATCACATTCCTATTAAATGTGGTAATACTAGTGTTATCAATCTTTCTAAGAATCCCATCCAACACTCTATGAGCAAACATATAGATATTAGACATCGTTTCCTTAGAGATCATGTGCAAAAGGGTGATGTTGTATTAGAGTTTATTGACACAAACCATCAACTTGCAGATATTTTCACTAAACCTCTCAATGAAGAATGAATGAACTTCATTAACAGAGAATTGGGAATGCTTGATGGAAGCTCCCAAAAGCGAAAATGTTGATCTTATGTAAGATTGCTATGTGTGTTGTTTGTTAATTGTGTGTCTTATGTTTTATATGTGGCATTTTCCAAGTGGATCACAATTTTGATTCTTTCAAAACTTATTTTTCCTTTCTTATCCTTGATGATTCATAATTCACAGTCGCTATTCTATCTTCACGGTTGCGAATTACAAGTCCTAGTCATCTGGCTGTCAGACATCAAATCGCGATCGCGAGAATCAACCTCCATCGCGAATTTTGGTCAATAATTCAAATTTCTAACCATTGAAGTGCGTATTACTAAGGAAAATTTGTCTGTTACTCATACTTTTCAAAATTCATGGTTGCGACTTATGAATGTGCATATACGAATTAGGGTAACTGTCTAGACATTTATGTGATTTGACTGCCAACCGTTTATATCTCTTCATCAATTCATTTATAGCCATTTATAGAGACATCAAATGGCTATAAAAACTCCCTTCAATAGTAACATCCTCAATTCACTTATAACATCAATTTCTCTCTCTCTCTCAATCTCTCCAAACATAAAAATCTCTTCATCCTTTGCAATGGCCCCAAATAAGATCTCTATAGCAAACAAAGGTAAGGTTGTGGCTCAACCCTCTGTACCCCCTACTCTCCACCTTATGAAAGGCGTCACCAAGGAGGAGAAAGAGAGGTACAAAGTCAACTCTTCCAAGATTATCCTCCTCAATAAGATACCCTCTACCTTTCTGCTGGAAACCTTAGGTATCAATGCAAAGATTCATGCTTTCCTCCCCAATTTGGGCTGAAACAAGTTCATCTTTTAGGATGAACTTGATTACAAAGAAATTGCGTGGGAATTCATGTGCACGGTCCAATTGAGTCATAAAGCCAATTCATGAGTGGGGCAATACAGGTTAGTATTTTAGGCATGTGGCAATCCTTTTTACATTACTTTCGACCAACTTTCTTCTCTCTTCAATCTTCAGGTCAGAGAAAACATCCCCTTCATAATCTCCACTCTTGATGTCATTTACTTTGAATTTTGGTCAAAAATATCTATTGAAACTAAACACGACCCGAGATCCTCCCTAGCTAAACACATTAAAACCCTACCCTTTTCGATACTCCATTGTCTCATCACTTTTTCGGTAAATGCTAGAGGTGATTATAATGAGAAAGTATCACATAAAGACTTGACATTTCTTTCTTGTCTTGTAAAAAATAAGTCAATTCAAACAAGCTAGTATCTTATGGATCAATTGATCCACATGAGTACCAAACCCAAGAGTCAATTCTTATTACCCTCACATATCACAACCATTTATCGATTTGTAAGAGAACCTGATGAGGGAAATGAGAAATTATTCACCAAGAAACTTCTCCCTTCATAAAACTTCCTTGATCTCACCTACCTTATCAATGCCAAGGCGATTCATTCGGACACCTATGCGTATACCCTAGGTGCCATTGGAGCTAAGAAAATGGAGTTTTCATAAGCTTATAAAAGGAAAAGACTAGCTATTGAAAAAGGAGCTCCATCCATCCCTTCTCAACCAAAGCCTAAGGCTAAACTCTCCCTTGCAACGATTAACAAAAAGCTTGATAAATTGATTAGAATGATGAAAAGGAGATTTTTGTTCCTCTCTCCTCTTCATAGTGATATGATTAATTTGCAAGAGATATTAGGAGTCCTTCCTTGCCATCTTTCGGACTTCAGAGAGTTTGATGATACTCTTGAAGAAGAAGGCAATGATACTGTTAAGGATGAAGATGAAGCTGAAGGTGAAGATCAGGGTGAAGAAGAAGACTTTTCTGGAGATAATTCTCCTACTTTCTAGTTTAGGATATCTTTTGTTTTTTTTTTCTTTTTTTGCAAAAAATGGGATCCCACACAACTTGTTTCCAAGTTTACATATATATAAAGTTGTTTCTTTGCTAAAATTATGTGTTATGTGCTTGCTTTGCTTTATTTGTTAATGCATTTGCTCCCTGTGATTACTTAACTACTTATGCATATATTCTTTTCCCTTATGAACCCTTTTTTTGATCTTGCCAAAAGGGGAGAGATAAAAATAATCTAAGTCTAAGGGGGAGAGAAAATAACTTGTAAATAATAGCATAAGTTGAGGGGAGCATCACACTATCGTACTTAGGATTTTAAAAAATTTCATTTTGAATGATTGAATGCCATACTTAGGAAATTTCATCTTAAGTATTCATTGAATCATATTACACTCCAACTTCACATTTCTGCATTATTTTCCCTTAGGATCAATATAGGTTGTCAAAATTAAAAAGGAAGATTATTGGACTAGGATGGTTAATCCTAAGTCTTGGACCACTTTTGATCTTGATAAAGGAGATTGATCAATCCTTATGTTTTCAATTAAGTGTTGTTTTGCAAAAATTAATTTAGATTTCAATTGAAAGTTGGAAGGATTGCATAATCTTCAAAAAAGCAAAGTTCATCCAAATTCGCGGTCAGTGGTCTAAAATTCGCGACCGCGACCTAGTTCTAAGAAATGGTGAAACTCAGCTAGAGGGATTCGCAAGCATCTTTGCTGCTGCGACTCATCTAAAGATGGGAGTGCTAAAGTCATAAACAAATTAGTGGTTTGTGTCATGCCTCATTCGCAACCACAACTTTCAAAGAGATTAAAGAGGGAAGCCAGTCCACAATCATAACATGCCAAGTGTCATAGGTATCCATTGGAGAACTAAATTCATGAGACCAACATTTTGGGTAGCAATCGCGATTCAAGAAGAAGAAGATTGTCTTTCAAACAGAAGAATTTGTGTATTGTATTACCCCCTATATAAAGAAGAATCGTGATCGCGACTTTTATGAGTAGTTAGACTACAATGATTATATTTTCTTGATGGACCAATGAAAAGCTGCCACGTGGACTAGCCATTAAATAAAAGCAGATTTTTTTGCTGCAATTTTTATCTCTCATATGGAAATTTGGATTTCGCGACCGCAACTCCTCCCTGACATGCAATTAATGCAGAATCTGCCTAGCATGTCTTGAAGATTTATTGGGCTTTAAAGTTTAACGTCTCTTTGGTGGGTATGAGGTATAAATACTCCACTAGATAGTGATAAATGCAATAGTTATAGAATTCATTACTTGTATTAAAGCTCTCAATCTTTTGCTACATATTTTCTTATATTCTTTATGAGATTGTAAGTGTTGAGTGTGAGCATTAAACACCAACTGTAAGAAAGGTTATTGTGTGAGCCTTGAAAACACAAAGTGTAAAAGTTAGGTGTAAGCTTGGAAACACCATTATGAGTTAGTGGAATACCCAATTGCAGAAAATTAGGGTGTGGACGTAGGGTCGATTATACTTGAACCACTATAAATCATGTGCCTCATTTTCTACTATTATCTATCCCTTACTTTGAAATATTTTTTATATACCAATTCAACCCCCCTTCTTAGTGCATAGGGCCAACACTAACATTGAAAAGAATCTTGCTTCTATGGTTGCTTAACAAAAGAAGAGAAGTGCAGAACCTTCAAACTTGGAATCACAACAGAAGAAGAAAGCTAAAATAGCTCATTAATCTAAGGGCAAATGGAAGGCCACCAAAATAGAGCATACTCCTAAACCAAGTTCAAAGCCTATGATTGTCCACCTTAAAGATGAAAAAGAAAAATAAGGCTAAAAAACTACTAAAGAGACAACTGGGTGGTCAAAAACTTCTAGAGTGGAACGACTTGCAAAGGTACAATTTGTTAGAGCAAGTTAAAGATTTGATGATAATGATAGGATGGGAACTATTTTGCCATATCAAGGAACCCTCATACTTAGAGCTAACAATGGAATTTCTCACAACCTTAGAAGTCTAAGGTATTGATTGTGATGTCTATGTTGAAGCTGGCATAATTGAATTTAGGCTATTTGCAAAAAAAAAAAAAAAAACATGATTAGGCCGAATGACTTGGCTAGCTGTCTTGTTGCTACCAACACCAATTTGACAAAGCCTCCTCCAACTTTTAAAATAAATGTCAATCAATTTTGGAAATCCATCATTAACGAGACTACAAACTATAATAGGAATAACAATAAGGCTTTAAAGAATAAAAGCCAAATCTTAAGGATTACACATATGTTCATTACATTGAATATCAATGGAAGAGGCCAATCAAATGGCAACTGCACCGTGGTGGACTTATTTTGAAGAACAAGCAAAAGGTGAATGCCTTAGTTGCTGCTATAATGAATTAATGGGAAAATTAACAAGCCCAATGCCTTTGTGATGGAAAATTACATCACAAATATTACAAAGTTTGTAAAGGCCATCTCTCTTATTGAAAAAGAGTTAAAGGACTATAACATGGTTTTGGGAAAGCTGCCTAATAATGAGTATATTAGAGAGAAAATGTTGTTAAGCATAGGGATTCTATAGAGGTTAAACACAGGGTTAATCAAGAAAGTGCTTGAGAAAGGAGAAGTTCCTTAAGAAAAAAAAAAGGATAATGAGAATATTAAAAAAGCTACAAGGGCAGGGGTTGTAGCAATAGAACGACTAAGAGCTAGGACACTAGCTTCATCTACTCCATCTCTCTCTTCCTTAGGGCAAAAAGTGCTTGAGCAACTAGAAGCACTTACTACTACTGTTAAAAGAATTGAGGACTCTTCCTCTTCTCTTCACTAGAAAGTGTACCAGCTCAAAGGTGTGCTAAAGGATGTAAACCAAACACTTGATTAGATTATGGAAGGGTTAAATCTATAACTTGGAAGTGCAAATGATCAAGAGTAGCAAATGGTTCCACTTGAGCACAAAAACACTTCTTCCAAGCATTAACATCCCCATGAGAGTCTACAGAACCTATACTACTAGTAGAGCCTAAGAACCAATAGCAATCTAAAGAGCCAAAATCACTCTTACAAACTCGAGGTCAAACCCATTCCTCTCTTTCCAAAACCACTTATTCTTATAAGTCATCTATATAATTATTTTTATTACATTTATTTTTGTTTCTTTTGTTTTTAAAAATAATAGATGTTGGGCAACATATCTTTTGCAATGTAAAGTAAACTATTGTATATGTTCCCTTGTAATGAATATATAGTTTTTTATGCTTTTTTGCTTGTTATTTTACTCATTATTTGCTTCTTTTTTATAATGACAGAAAGGGAGAAATAAGAAATAAAATGGTGCATATAATTGGAGCATATCTTAAAGGGGAGCAAAATGATGAATCATGCAAGGATAAACAAATAACTAACACTTAGAAGAGAAATTAAAGTGAAACATGATAACTCAATGCATAATCTTAATAGATTATGAGGGAGGAGAAATTAAGATTTTGATCACTTAACGTATATAATCTTATTATTTTTGTTAGACTGTTTGTCATCATAAAAAAGTAGAATAATGTTAAACCTTAAGGTTTTAAGTCTTATTTTGATGATTACAAACAAGTTAAACATCTAATGTTTATCTAATTTTATTTTTCATGTTAGAACTTATGGGTACATAAACTCTTTGGATTATGATGATTATAGGAGGAATTGTGTTTGAAAACTCAAAGCATTAGATAGTAAAGATCAAGGCAAACTTAACTTAACAAATCAACGAGTGTTGTCTTCATACAACAAGCATAGTGGACCTATAAATGAGCATTAAGATACCACAATAGGTGTTGGAAAAACATTCCAGCTTGAGTATAGCTTGTAGAACCTCTCAACAGGCATTACCCATATTCCCAACAAGCATTGGACAACAGCTCAAACGTAGTTATACAAATTGAACCTCGCAATGGGCGTTGCATTATTGCAACTACTTGCCCTCATAACAGGCATTGCACTTTTCCATCAGGTGTTGGACAAAGTGCCTTAGATTGACCAAAACTCTTTTAAACTCAAAATGGGCATTGGGACCAAAACTCTTTTAAACTCAAAATGGGCATTGGTCCTTCATAATAGGCATTGAAAAATCTCTCTAGATTATGTCAAAGTCTCTAAAACCTCTAATAAGGTGCACACAATATCTCAACAGACATCAAACACATTTAATAGGCATTAGAAATTCACCAACAGACATTGGAAAATTAATCTGGTTTGAGTTATAAGCTCTCAACCCCTCAACGAGGGACGTTTATATCTCAATAGGTATTAAATATGCTAGCAATGAGCATTGCAAGTCTTCCAACAATCATTGACAAACTAATATAGATCTTAGAAAATAGAGCATCAAGCTTATACCTTTTAGGAATCAACAATAGGCATTGATCTTTCTCCAACAAGTGTTGAGGTTTGAAATAATGACCATTCTTTTTATCTAACAGTTAAAGAAAAAGTGGATAAAATAAATGTAAAAGTTAAAGGAGTAGCCTTTTAGCAACTTCTCTTTAACAGCTAGTCTCAATGGGCATTTTGATTGAGCTAATGACCATTGAAGATGTATTTTGTTTAATAACCATCATTTCCCATAAAATCAATGATAGTTAGTGCCTTGGCAAAGGGTGTGGAGATTACTCAATGGGCATTGATAGTCTACAGTTGTAATGCGAGTGACATTTACTTTTCTAATGGCTAGCTCTTTATTCATGCTATAAAAGGACCCACTCCCAATAGAAAAACATAGAGAACTGTTCCATTAAGTTAGTATTCCATTATGAAAGCTTTTCTCAATAAAAAAGGTGAATAAAGAGTGATCTAGCAATCAAAAGAAATTTGTCTTTCAAAGCTTACAAGAGTTATCTTCAAAATAGAGTTTAAAGAATAAGCTTTTTAGAAATTCCCTTTACATTCTCAACCTCATTAAGCACACCTTATGAAAAGTACTTTTAGTGTCTTTATTGCTTTAGTGAAATTTTTTTTTCCACCATTAGGGTTGTATTTAGTTTGAGGAAACCTTAGGTTGGGAAACCTTGAAAACTAGATCTTCTGAAAGGTTTAAAATAGTACTTGGAAACTACTTTGGGTTATGGTTAAATAATATTTGTGAACAACTTGTAAAAGGTTGATAGATCCTAAGAATCTATCACTTATAAGGACTTGGTAAGTGCCTAGAAACTTGTTTATGTAAAGGTTGTTGATAGCACCTTAAGCTATCATTATAGTAAAGGCTCTAGTGGAAATACTAGAGAAAAGGACGTAGGTAAGTTGTGCCCAACCTCTATAAATCTTGTGTGTTGATTTTTCATCTATTTTCACACTTAGTTTTAATTTTTATTACTTGTCCTTACCCTATTCAACCCCACTTCTAAGGCACCAAGGGATAACATGTTCTCCTTTTATTGGGGTTGATCTTGTTCTATTTCTTAAGGTGATTCTTGATCTTTAAGATCAATCTTATTCTTCTTAGGTGTCGAGTTGAGCTTAAACTTTTCAAAGTTACCTACAAGATCATCAACAATAGTACCTTTCCTATAATCAAGTTTATTAGACTCATTAAATGCAACATTAATAGACTTTTCAACCATTATTGACTTTTTATTAAAAACCCTATAGGCTTTGCTAATAGTGGAATACCAAAGAAAAATACCCTCATTGAGTTTTAAGGCAAACTTTCCAAGGTTATCCTTAGTAATAAGTATGTAGAATTTGCAACCAAACACTCTAATGTATGAAAGCTTAGACTTTCTTCCATTTCATCGCTTATAAGAAGTTTTATTTAGAATGAGTCTTTTGAAAACATTGTTTCTAATATAACATGTGGTATTTATGGCTTCGACCTAAAAGTAATTTGGTAAAGAATACTCATTAAGCATAATTCTGGCAATCTGTACCAAAGTTCTATTATTCTTCCTCTTTACAACACCATTTTATTATAGTGTTCTAGGAGTATAAAAGTTGTGAAAGTTCCTATTCTCTAAGCAATAGTTTTTAAAAGACTCATTTTAAAATTCCTTTCCATGGTCACTCCTAATATAATTTTGACAAAACTTTTAAAAGCAATGAATATAGGAGGAGAGAATGTAAAAGATGATGCCTCATTAAAACGAAGTTTGTCTTATAAGGGGTGATCTTTGAGATATAATAAATGTATCCAAAGCTTCCTTCCCTTTGTGAAACCTTGAAATGGAGTTCCTTGACTCAATAACTTAACCTTTCAACGAATCATTTTTTTTTCTTAAAAAGTAAAGGGAGGATGAAGTTTTAGAAATATTTTATAAAGATTTATTGAGTTCTTCATTTGAAGTTCTTAAGTCATTTACTTGCGTATTTAAACAATTAAATTTGTCCTCTAGTTTTGAACTCTTGTTCTTATAAATCTTTATTTTTTATTTATACTTATCACATCTTAAGGACATAGCCTCAAGAAGCTCATCATCATAAGAATGCGAAATAGTACTTCATATGAGTTGTCCTCTTGAGTGTTGAAGTAAAAGTTGGCAACCTCCTCATCTTCTACTTCAACACTTGAATCATCATCCCATATAGTTTTGAAGCTCTTCTTCTTACCCTTGTCCCACTTCTTTTTCTTTTTTTAGTTTGGACAATCGGATTTGATGTGTCCTTGCTTTCCATATCCAAAGCAAGTTACTTCATTCCTTTTCTCTTTGAAGTAGGGTGATGATGATATTTTCTAGAGATTCATTCTTTTCTTTCTTATCTTCATGAGCTCCTTAGACCTCCTTGAAAGCATAGTAAGTTCTTCTTCTTCCTTATCACTCTCATCACTTTCATTAGTACTTTCTTCCACCTCTTTATCTTTGCTTGTGAATTTAAGAGCAATAGTCTTCTTTTCACCTTTTTCTCCTTAAGCCGAATTTTCTCCATTTCTTCATCCTTCTTGAGAACCATCGTATGAGTGATAAGCTTACTAATGAGAACACTGGTTGTAACCTCGCTAATCTCTTGGTTAGACTCTTAGATGCTATATACTCTTGCCTTAAATTTCTCTATGGGAAACATTTTATGAATTTTAGTGTTTACCATATGGTTGGTGAGAACTTTACCATACTTTTTCATATTGTTAACAATGGCAAGGAGTCTATTGGTCATGTCGATAAAAAATTCATTCTCCTTCATTATGAAGAGCTTTCATTCAATTACATACATTTCTAATCTACTATACTTCATAGGTGTTGTAGTTCTTAAGAGCTTTCCATATTGCATTAGAGATTCGACAATGTTAGACTTTTTCAATATATTTTCTTAACATGGACCTCAAAATAATAGTCATTGCCCTATTGTTCTTCCCATTTGACTTTTTATGTGCTTCAATCCATCATTCTATTAGAAGTAGTTCTTCACTACCATCTACAACTCCAATGGGTGGTTTCCATTCTTTTGGAACAATGTCCTATAAATCTAACCACATAACTGTTAAGATATATCTCTATTTTATACTTTTGATGAGCATAGTCGAATTCATCAAAGAAAGGCTTAAGGTCTGAGTGGATTCCTTATTGTACTAGAATCTTCTCTCACATAATTAAGGTTTGAATTGAGGTTAGACTCTGATAGCACTTATTGGCCCTTGTTCACCAGGAAGGGCGGTTGAATTGGTGGGAAATTTAAATTTTAATATGAAAGTAATCATGGCAAAGATAAAGAGAAATAGTATGAGATGAGAGAAAACAAATATTTATAGTCGTTCAAGTGTTAACAAATCTTATGTCCATTCTCCAAATGGGGTATTTCACTAACACTAATGGTGTTTTATAAGCTCACATTAAACTTTACACTCTGTGCTTTAAGGCTCACACACAACTTCTCAAGTGTTTTACAAGGCCTTCACCCAACCTATACAAGAGTTTTTTTTTTAATAAACAAGGATCACTATAAATGTAACATCCCTAGTCACATTCATTAGCATTATCACATGAGCATATGCATTAGATAAATAATCATTTAGAAGTACCATTGCATTTGGGGACATTGGAACATATATGTAGTGTTTGTATAGTTGTATGGCAAATT
>CATIWR010289992.1:0-31846 GCA_949677035.1 Omphalea diandra
TTTGTTTAATCTGTCAATATTTCATGAAAACAAGGCCCGAATTGTGCAAGCTGGTGCTGTTAAGCACCTTGTAGAGTTGATGGACCCAGCAGCTGGGATGGTCGACAAGGCTGTAGCTGTTTTGGCTAATCTTGCAACAATACCTGAGGGAAGGACTGCAATTGGTCAGGAGGGTGGGATCTCTGTTCTTGTTGAGGTTGTTGAGCTGGGTTCTGCTAGAGGGAAGGAAAATGCAGCTGCTGCTCTTTTGCAGCTCTGCACAAACAGCAATCGGTTTTGCAACACCGTGCTCCAAGAAGGTGCTGTGCCGCCATTAGTGGCATTGTCACAATCTGGCACCCCAAGAGCTAGAGAAAAGGTAAGGTTTGCTGCTTCTGTTTTCAGGGTCGTGTTTTTCTTCTCCCCTTGAAGAGTTAGTGTAATGTGTTATTGGTTTCTTGCAGGCTCAGTCATTGCTTCGGTTCTTCAGAAACCAACGACCTGGTAATTCTAGGGGCTGATTCTCTTAGAGAACAACCTGCCAGTGTCATCTGAAGTTTTGATTTCAGTTCTATACAGTGTGTGTACATGTGATGTTGCAAATAATTCATATTAAGGTTTTGTTGCTTGCATTTTAACTTGATTGTAGAGGAAAATTGATTTATAGAGGACATGATCGAGTCCTTTTGTGAAAAACCTTTTACCTGTGAATGTGAGAAGAAAATATAACCGTGAGTTTAGTCGGGTATTCGGTATTACCTTGCCATATTTGTCCTTTTTTTTTTTTTCTCTAAAAATGTTTTCAGAGATATTTGGACTATTTCTTGTTAATGCTGCCTGCAAATTGAAGCAGTTCGTGTACATATGCAATCAGTTTTGAAACTGGGAACAGTGATGCAGACAGGGAGTGTGCATACAGCTATTTTGTTTGGGGTTTACCTTTCTTCATCTCATTGGAATTGCTCTCCAAATCCACTGTTGATGAGCAAATGGTTTATTAAAAATAGCGACGGACCTAGCTCTCTCTATATTTTTGTAGGTTCCAAATGGATCTGTACAAATTGAACATTATCATCTCTGAAATGCCATGGGAAATGTCTTTCGGCTCGATTCTCCTTGTCATAAATTGTGACCATGAAGCCGTAGGCCGTTCCAGATTCCCCCAAACTCAGAAATCCTATGAACAGGCTCAAGCATTTCTTTATTTTTTCTCGTAGGTAGGCATGGTTGTAATAATAAATTTTTTAACTAAACTTAATATTTATTTTTAGTAAATAATTAATTAATTAGTTGAATGATTAAAAATTAATATATAAATAATACTTAAAATTTATCGTTATTTCATAATATAATATTATTTAATAAAATATTATTATTTAATTAGACATTTTAAGTAAATAAAATAATAAAATAAAATGATAATTAAATTAATATATTAAATTTTAATAACAATACAATTTTTTGATAAAAAATTTTGTAATTTCATTTTTTTATTGAATATTTTTGTCTCTTTAGTTCTTTTAGTTTTTATTATATAGGAAATTATAAATTCTTATTTTATTAAAATCCTAAGGAGGGTGAATGTGAAAATTTTTCAATATTATTAAACTTTCTAAATTATTTTTATACAAAGAATTTTCTATATTATTTTAAATTTTTTATATTTTCTTTTGGTTAGTTGAAAAAAAGTAAATACGTCATTGTTAGTTTATTTTTCATATGGAAAAATAAAAATATACTATATAATTATTTATAAAAAAATATTATATTGCTAATACAACTATTTGATAAATGATAAACACTCGGCTAAAATTGAATTTGAAACTAAAATTAATTATATAGTAGATTGGCGATTTATTTTTACATTGTGAAAAGTTATAAAGTTAAAATTTATAATTTTATAAAAAATACTTTTATGAAAACTTACAATCATAATTTTTTCCTTTTAATTTTATGACTTCTTGAAATTAATCCTAAATTTATCTAGTTGAAAAGAAAAATCTTTTTAATCCAATAGTCGAACAATATATAAAAATCTAATAATATGGATTCTATATTATAATTAAATGATGCTTTTAAATCAGATAAATATATAAACATGACTTTTTATAAAATATAAAAAGTGAACAATTAAATTAAATAGTATATTGTTAATATTATCTTTTATTTAGTTATATTTTATTCAAATTTAGATAAATTATCAATCTACATTTAAATATATTAAAGTATTGTGATATTAATATAATTTAAGTTTGTTTAAAAAGAAAGCCTAAAATTATTTAAAAAGTCTGAGGCATTATAAAAAATAAACAAATTTACAATAATTTGAACTTGAAATATATAATCACAATTTTATTATTTTATGTATTATTATTGATGTTGTTATTGTTGTTGTTATTATTATTATTATTATTATTATTATCATCATCATCATTATTTCATTCTTAAGTAAGATATTTTCGATTAAAATTACCTTGTAAGAAATGAATTACACACACACATATATATATATAATTTTATTTTATCAATTTTAAAATAATTTAAAATTCATTTAAAATAAAAAATTTTTTAATATAATATAAATAAATTATACATTAAAAAACTCTTTATATAAATAAAAAATTATTTTATAATTAATCAATATCAAGTTTTAATACAATATGAATTTTATATTAAAATTATAATAAAATTTTATAATGATAATAGACATATTTTATGGATTGGGGATTAAAATATATATATATATATATATATATATATATAATTTCAATCTCAAACTAAGTTTTAAACGAATATTTTGTCATTTGTTAAGTAATAATTATATTAGTAATATAATATTTTTTTATTTTACTATATAACAAGTAAGCTAATAATTAAATCATTAATAAATGTAATTAGTGTTGCTCTCATACTTATGATGTGTTTGGTAAAACTGAAAATTAAGTGCTAAAAATTTAAGAACTGAATTTTAAATATTAAATGAATTAAATACTGAAAATTTTTAATTATATAGTTGTTTGATATGAATTGAAAATTTAGAGTTAAATCTCATTAATCTATTTGATAACTATAATTATTGAATAGATATTAAATGAATTTTATTTTTAAAGTAGAGTTTGTTGAGCTGTTAAAGGTATATAGATCATATTAATAAAAATATTTCAGAATCTATTAGTTTAGTATGTTAATTGATAATTTTAAGTTAAAAAATTTAATTTATTATTTTAAGAAAATTTGAGTTGAAACTAAACTTTTTAATAATAAATAAATAAAGTTATCATATAAGTTTTAAAATATAAGTGTTTAAAATTTGAATTTTAAATGTTAAATTGTGTTATCAAACAACCTTTTAGTTTTAAATGAGCATTTACTATTTGTCAGGTAATAATTATATTAACAATATAATCTTTTGTGAGATGTAGTAATCTAATCTATTTTTATTTTGTCATGTGGTAAGTAAAATAATAATTAAATATTTGATTTTTTTAATTAATTAAAGCTATAGAAAGTTTAATAATATAAAAAAATTTTCATATAAAAATAATTTAGAAAGTGTAATAATATATAAAATTTTTTATATAAAAACAATTTAAGAAGTTTAACAATATAGTAAATTCTTCACATAAAAATAGTTTAAAAAGTTTAACAATACAAAAAATTATTTACATTCATAATAATCAGTCTTTAGTTTCTATATTAATAATAAAATAAAAAAGGCTAAAACTATGAATTTTATATCAAAAAATTATATTATTATTAGAATGTATCATATTAATTTAATTTTAATTTTATTATTTTATTTATTTAATGATAATATTAGCTATCTCTATTAGCTAAAAATATATAGGAAGTTTAATAATATAAAAAATTTTCACAGAAAAATAATTTAGAAAGTTTGATAATATAAGAAAATTTTCATATAAAAATAATTTAGAAAGTATGATAATATAAGAAATTTTTCATATAAAAATAATTTAGAAAGTTAAAAATATAAAAAATATTTCACATAAAATAATTTAAGAATAAAAATATAATTTTTTTTTACATTCATAATAATCAATATTTAATTTTCCATATAATAAAAAATAAAACTGTAAAATTGTTATTTTTTATTAAATATTTATATTAATATTAAAATTTATTATACTAATCTAATTATAACTATAATTTTTATTATTATATTTATTTAACAATAAATTTTCATAAAATAATAACATATTATTAAATAACAATAACTTTAATACAATAATTATATTATTATTATATAATTATATTTTTATATTATTATTATTATTATTATTATATTAAAGTTATTATTAAATGATCACTTATTTTAGTTATTGAATGATTAAAAGAGAAAAATATAAATTTTATTTTATTTTGATTTGTAAAAATAAAAAATGTAAACTTTACTTTGAATAATTGAATATTTGAACTAGTATCGAATCAAATTTAATGGTTATGAAAAAATTGAAGAATCGAATTAAATTATTTTAAATTTATAAGAAACCAAACCAAAGTTAGGGTGGATATCAATTTTTCATTTTTATAATTTTGGTTCAATCAAATTCTGAATTGAACCGACCCTGCTCACTAAGGCGCAGAACCAGTTTTTAATATTATTAAAAAATATCAACAGGCCCCCAAAAATTAAAACCCACGTGGCTCTTGATGTTCTTAGTCCACCGACTTTGCTGACACGTCTTTTACAACGGATTTGCTCGTTCGTCTTTTGCTTCTCGCTGAACAGACCTTTAACAATCGCTGTTTTACTCTTTACGGACCACCGCCATTCAGTCGCTCACCGGCTGAGCTAATAACGGCGGCGGCGTTCGATCCTTGGTGAGGCCTAATCCTGATTACTGTGAATCTTTTATTTTATTTTTTTTGTTCTGGGGTTTCAGGGTTTTGTTTGCCTAATTTTAGGGTTTTAAATTTTTGTTAGGAAAATTTGGTTCTTTCTTTAATTCTTTTACAAGTGAAATGCAATTTCAAGAGAATTTCGCTTTTGGTGACTGAAAGATGGATTTTTGTGACTTTTGGTATTTTTTTTATCTACTATTTATCTAATTGAGCCTGTTAATTCGTGCTGTCTAGCTTGTGTGGTTAAAGGATTTATTTCCTTTTCAGGATGTTTGAACATTCCGTTTATCATTTAAAAAAAAAAAACAGTTCAAGGTGCAAATTTTGGTGGTATGAAATGTTATCTTTCTTGTTTGTATATGTGTAACATACTTAGACATCTGAATTTAGTTTTATTGGACCATCGGCGTAAAGCTAAGCTCAACTCAAGTAAGGGTTTTGGTTCCAAGTTGGTTAGGATGAGCTATGTGAATGGCTTTTGTTCATTTTGCTTTTAGTGTGGTAGTTTTGGACCCTTAAGCTTGTCACTAAGAGGTTGTTTTGCAGATGATGTATAATTATCTTGTAGAGAATTGATATGGGGCCCAATTTGGAGAAATCAAAAGCGGCAGTTGAAGTTTTGGCTAACAAAGAAAATGCAACTGTACCCCAAATTCCACAAGATAAGCTTGTGCAATGTTTAAGCAACTGTGAGGACAATAATTTTCATAAGGAACCTTTAGATGAGATAATGGACGGAAGTGAGCATATGGAGGTTAATATTATTGAGTGTACAAAAACTGGGGACAATGGACAAGTTGAAGCTAGATGCGAGGATGCAACTGAGAGTATGAGTTCTTTTGGGGACACATCGTCTGAGACTGAGAATGGTTTGGTGTTGGGTGATGCTGAAGTCGAGTCACGATTATGTGTTGGTGATGCACCAGCATCGATATTTGATGGTTATGGTGGGGCATTTCAAATGAGGTACTTATTGTTTTGATTAATTTTGTGCATATGTGAAAAATATATTGTTCTAATACCACATCCTTCCATACACTGTATATAATTGTGAGTCATCATTCACTAACCTTTCTTGGTGAAATTGCTTGTTTGCACTGTAGCTGGACGTGAATATAAGCATTCTCCAATCACTTTGTCTTCATATATATATATATATATATATATATATATTGGGTAAAATCGTTGACCAAACACACTGATAATCTGGGACAGTCTGAGCTGTATCAAATGCTTTATATGAGTTGGGGTTTTTGGAGAGGGAGAGAGAGACAGAGACAGAGAGGATCCCCTGTTCTCAATAACAATTTGATTGTGGAGTGTTTTTATTTTGCGTTGGATTTTGAGTTGCATGATTAGGAAGTGGGAGCGAGAGTGCAGTTGAGAGTGTCTTCAACTTTGTAGCTGTTTGCCTTTATTAATTGTTAAATTCCAAAATGCACTGTCCTTAATATATTATCCAGTACATGGTAAGCATTTTGAAATGCTTGCCTTCTAAGGTCACTTTGTTTGCTTTGCAAGTTTGCATGGCATTAGCACCTGTCATGAATGAATCAATAGACATCTCTAGCCACAAGTCATCCCGTATTTTGCTAGGGGACCTTAATTTATCAACAACCTTCAGGGCAGGGAGACATTGTGGTTAACCTATTACACCTTTGTGTAAATGCTGTTAAATCAGTTCAACACCTTTTATTGATAAGTTCCTGGGCTAAATGATTGTGGAAGTTGGCTTCCTCTGTCTTGAGAATTGTTTAGGTAGCTGGTAATGGTTGTAGCATGGAAGCTCTTATACTTTTGTCTATGTTATAAAGAAGTCTTAGCATTAATACACTATCTTTTGCTTATCAAATGCATGTTCCATGCACATATGTAGTTTGGTCACTTTCAAAAAGCCAAATCCCATGGATCAATTGATTTAGTGTTGGGAGGTTCTGTGGGGATTTGTGCTTGCATTCACATTAACTTGTCAGTTGAGCTCTACGTTGCACAAACTTGTCTAATGAAACCTGCCTTACTCATTCGTAAGGCCAGTGGTTATGTCACTTTCGAAAGTCTAGGTGTGACTTTGGTACATGTGGATCTATTATTGACCAGCTGGAAGATAGATGTCCACTTTTAGTTGGAAACATCTTTTAGGGAGATTAGAAGTGCCTGTGAAAGATTACAATGCATAAAAGCACTATTTGGAGTTAATTTTTTTTCCCTTGTCTTAACTCTATATCTGTTTTTAGTTTAGGATCTAGTGATTGGGAGTATGGTTAACATATAAAAATTATCAATGATTCAAATCTCCAAATACTGTGTCAATACCAATTATCTTCTAAGAGGACTTCTGTCGATTTCTCTTTTTGATACACAAAACATTAATTGGTGTTTTTCTCTGCAGAATCCTCACGTTAAATGTTCTTGTTTGCTTTGATTTTTTATTGGAAAAATGCTTTTGGAGTTTCAGTTTGTAATTTTACCATTTCACTTTATACTCTTAGTTCTGATTTTGGAATTCATTTTCCTACACATTTTCCTTCAATCTTTCAGGAGGAAAAAGCTGACGGACCATTGGAGGAGATTTATACGTCCTCTTATGTGGCGATGCAAGTGGATAGAATTGCAAATTAAAGAATTTCAGTGCCAAGCACTTAAGTATGACAGAGAACTTGCTGAGCATGAACAAAGAAAGCAGTTTGATTTTGATACATTTGTGGTAGAAGGGTTGGATACAAAGTCACTGCCATTTTCAAGTTGTACTCAAAGGAAGAAGGTCATGAAAAGGAAGAAGAGAAAACGAGTTGAAGATACAACTGATACAACGTCATATATGCTACAGCATAACCTCTTCTCCTATTATGGTACTGAATTTTAGTATTACCCGTAACTTGTAGGATTTACATACGCATCATGACAATTATAATCAGAAAAGAAAGTGAAAAGTCGCTTGTATTCCTTTTCTTTCTCTCTCTTTTTCCCCCTTTCCAGAAAATAAGAAGTCTGCTGCCAATGGTGCTCCTATGAATGATGATTGTGGTAATCAAGGTAAGCAGTTGTTCGAATGTCACTTTCACTGAATCTATAACTTATATGATAAGACGGAGTAAAAAAGCCATGTAATAGCAGTATTAAGGTTCTGATTATGAATCGAATCCTTAATACCATCTGTCGTTTTGTCATTTTGAACATCAACTGATTGAACTAATGCCTTTGGTGATGGCTAAAGACAATCACATGGTAGCATAACTGTATTCTAACGTGTTCCTATATAATCGCGACATTGTCAGTGCTGTATCTTTATGTTTAATAAAGAGCATGCTTCCAATTACTAAAGTGTGAGAGGAATATACCTTCTTTCTGTTAATATTGGTTGAATTTAATGGTTCTACTTCCATTTTAAATCACATTCTGCAGGTTCTCTTCTCAATTTCTACAAGTTCACACCATCAGAATTTTTGTTTGCCTAATTTTACACATCAATATTGCAGTTTGAGGCATATGATCATAACAAACATACAAAATAAAGAGGAGTATTATACCATAATATTGATAATGCTGTCTCTTTTGTGTGTGTATTCTATCAAAATTCAGATTTTGGAGCAGGAATACTTTTGTATATTATTACAGAAAAGATGGTGATAAATTATTGGAAGTTGATACTATGGTTGAATGTTATGTTACCTTGATTAGAAATGTATGCATGCTTTTGCACATATCGAGAAATGATTGGTGGTTTCTACATGGTGATTGTATGCTTAATTTTTCTTTTTTCTTTTGTATGAGTGGTTATTTTGCAGATAAGGCAACCAATGCAAATGATGAATTGGGATTTCAAGATGGCTGGGGATCTTTTGAGTCCAAAGGCATCGATAATATTTGGGAAGATATACTACGGAAGATTGAATTGTTACAAATACAAGTCCGGAAGTTGAAAGTCCGCATTGAGAAGGTGGTGAGTGACAATCCTAGAAAGTTTGCTTCTGTCAATAGGCTGAGCCTGCCTGCATCTTGCGAAGCATTGACCAGTTCTGATCAGAATCCTGATTCTTCTCCTGAAGATGGAGACAGAATACCTGATAGATCTCTATACAAGTTATATCAGGACATATGTGATTTCAATATGGGAGATCTTTTGCCCAAAAGTGCAGTTTCAAGTCATGGAGAGGTCGCCCCACTTCCTGATATGATTGAAAGTGCGAGTCAGTCTAAGGTTGGGGTTTCATGTAAAAATGTAAGTTATGTCTCTCTCTTCCTTGTTCCCTTCGTTGTTAAGTTGTTATGTGCTTTTATTCACTTCCTTAGCATATCCTTTGCGTGTATACAGAAACTTATAACTGGAGGGTCCAAAGACTTAAAATGCACTTTAGTTTACCTTCACTTGTATGATTTATTTATTTTTGAGTGCCAGTAATAGTCATGACTGCTAGTGCTGTTTTGTATTAGCATTTTCTATGGTTTAATACCCCACTTGTCTCCTTAAGTTGGTGCAGTCTACCCTTTTGTTGTCTCACTATTTATATTGCTATTTATTTTGGTGGTTTTGGCTGTTTTGACCTAAATTTTGGGAACTCCTATACTATGGACTTTACACTATAATATGTAAATACTGGCTTTTGGATGAGTCATGCTTGGATGATGATAACTATATGTCAGAGCTCTAGGACATGTCAGGAATTTCATATTTTGAGAGAGTAATCAAGAGAGTCAAGATGAGTAAAAATTTGTTCTAGTGCCAGAAGCTGTCTATTATAATGGTTGCATTGAAAAAGCTTTGCTGATGCTCAATGTTCGGAACTTTGGATGAAGTTTGGGTATATTCTTTGTCTTTCTCTTCCATTATCTGGACCTTCAATGAAAAGTACTTTCGAGTACTTGCAGAAGAAATAAATTTTTTGTCTAATACTCTAGAGGTACCTATTTGCTATAGAAAAAATAAGCTGATACATGGGAGTGGACTGGTGCTGATGCATTTCATTCCTGTGGAAGAACTAGAACATTTATTAGTGAGATAATTGTTAACTTTGGCACTGATTTTCTGTGATCCATCTTACAATTGAATAAAAAAATTGACTTGTATCCAATTGGAACTCTTCTTTTATGAGATCACATTGTGAATTGACAATGTGCATATCCTCCTTGTGCTAACTGGACACAAATATCACATCAAAATATTCTTGCTTTATATGATTTGGCTGCTGTGGTCGTTAATCATATTGGCAACTATTGCTTTGGTCATGGGAGGTAGACTTTCATATTGGTTTTCATGGGACAATTTTCTCTGGTGAATTTGGAGTTTATGTTACTATTGCCCTGGAATATATTTTGATGTTTTGCAGACACGTGTTTTTCTTACTTTAAATTGCATTGCCATCTATAACATTAAAGGGTTAAATTGTATTGCCGCCTATATAACATTAAAGGGTTATTTGAAACTGGTGTCCTTAATATCTGCAGACTGAAGCGGGAATTCTAATATATAATCAGGTGGCAAAGGAAGAGATGCAAGACTTGAAAAGTTTTGGAAGCCATTTCAAAGAGAAGCATCAGGTATTGATGGAAAAGCAGACAGTTCGAGCTTCTGAAGCTGGCATGTCCACGGAGACATTCATGCCTCATGCAAATTTTGGTGGTAAAACACTTCCAAAATCCAGGTGTAATGTTCCTAATAATAAGAGGAAGTGGGGTAGGAGAAAATCTGGCACAGGTGCCTGGAATCGGAAGCGTAGATCAGCTTAGATGTCAAGGATTTCTTCAAAGACCCAACTTCTTAAAAGAAATGTTTCAAGCCACACCTGCCACAGTATGATAATTGTACATGCTGCTTATTCTGATGTATATCTTTCCTTGGTTGTCTGCCACAACATATGCTTGAACATGCTGCGTATTAGTTAGATCTCTACCCCTTCTATTTGGGATAGTCTATTTAAGATAGGGTGTGCTTGGATTTTGGCGGAGTGATTATTTTTATGATGAAATATAATATAGTCTAAGCATCTCACATGTTCAGTCATTGTTATTTTGTTTAGTAATTTTATTAGCCAAGCTATCGTTTTCAGTTTTTACTGCTTGATTGATTTTTTTTTTTTTAATTTTTATTTTCTCTTATAAAAAAGGGCCTATTGAATGGTCTGTTGAAAGAGTTTACGCTGGTAAAGTGGAGTTGTTTGTTAGGCTCCTCTTGAAGCTAATAGCGTCCTCCAAATTAAGAATCAGATTTAATCTGAGAATTGAAATGCCAACGTCGTATGGCATAATGGATTATTTACATTAATTCTTTGAAATTTAGTATTCAAAATCCTTTAAAATGGTGATATTTAAGTCTCTATTGGGCAAAGGGACATAGTTCTTCAGAATCACACTGATGTTCTCTGCTCTCCTCTAAACATTATATTATGGTTCATTTTTTTTTTAATCTTTAAGTTTCCTCATCTCCTTCTTTATCTGCATCTTTAATGCTTTATTATCTTGAATTGACTGCTGGTTGGTAGGGTTGCCCTCAACGCATGCAACGAGTTTTGTGATGGGAATACCGTACAAGCAATTTTTAAAGAAAGATATCAGTAGCTTTGAGCAATTCCATTGCGCTATTCTTGTTATGTTGGAGTATATGATTTCTGTTAATGCTTATTTTTGGTTTTAAAAAACAAAAGAACAACCATCAAACTGAAGCCATAGAACATCTCTAAGGAATAGTTATTTTTTAAAAGTGAATTTCTTGCATTTTTTTTTCACTAGTTCTCCAAATCCAGCTATCTAATTTTCAAGCAGAATAGCCTTTAATTCTTTTTATCTGAATACTGTCCTATAAAGCAGAACATTCATTTCAGAATTGCCTGTGGAATATTATGACATGCCTTCCACGAAGGAACTTAAGGCTGGTCAAAACTGCTTTGGATTGTCATTTTGTATTTTCATTGCTTCCCATGTAATGTCATTATATGTAATGATCGTAGTTTCATACAGGCAGCTTTTCAGAAATGGAAAGTAGCTCCAGAGTCCCAGAGAAGGGAGTTGTTTGTTGGATTGATGAAGAAGAGCATAAATCTTACAAGACTTGTTGATTCTACCCTGGTTACTGGAATAGTAACAGCAGCCATGGCAGCTAAAAGAGCGGGAGACAATGTACCCCAGCTGAGGATAATCAAGAACATCCCAGATCTCATCTTTGTGCCTTCTATCACAGTGCTTTCACTTGTCTCTGTCTAACTCACTATAAAGATATTCCTAGCAAGTTTCGTATCTAGATGACCTTAATATCTATTATAGCCAATATATTCTAACTAGGTTGAATACCCGCGCTTTGTTGGGTATAATAAAAATACAATAATGTCAACAAATGTAAACATCTGAAATTTATAAAATTATTTTAGTTCTAAAAGCACGATAGCCATAACAACATTATTTATAAATAATAAAAATAAATGAGTTATTTTGTCATTTCAATCATTGGTCTAATATCTTTTAACAAAATAAAAATAAATTTTGTTATAGTGAAGATACCATTATATAATTTAATACATATGCCAATAAATGTTATAATAACTGGTTTATTAACTTGTTCAACAAATACTTTATCTTCTGAATATTGGAGTGCCAATTCAGTCCATAGCGTGACATGAAGCTATTCGTAGCTGCATATATATTATATTAATAATAGTAATTAAGTCTATATTCTTGCACATTGAATGTAATTTATTTTTCACAGATAAAGATATGAAAACATGCACTTCATATTTAGCACCGATTACTTATATGAATATTCTCAAACGTGTTCAACAAAAATACTTGGTCCATCATATTTGTAAGAATAAAACCAAATATAATTAACTAGTTGATTGTTATAAATTGATAATATATTAACAATAATTATAATGATATAATGTAAATATTACCAATTAAGAAATAATCATCACTTGCATGCGAAATAACTCTACTGAAGTTAGATCTTCAAATATTTCTTTATAAACAACATTTTTCATATCCGTTGTGTATTTTAGTTTTTCATCTGTTTTGTTTTTGCATATTGCTATACGGATACCATTTTATCTAATATCTCATTGGTTTTTAATTTCAACAGGGCAAGCAAAATGTTATACTAAACTAAATAATACCCATTTGGGGTTATGATTTACCCACGTGCATACCCTAATCCTCATATATATATATAAACTATTACTGTCTTTGGTTTTATAAAGGAGAAATCATATATCACCATTAATAATCAATAATACAGTAATAATATTCATAATTCATAACAATTAACAATATTAAATATAACTTAAAAATTTATTCATTAGCTGATGGTTTTATCCCCCATCGTCTAATATGTTATACAATGATATATTAATATATTTTATAATAACATGTTATATAATAATTTTTTTTATAAAAATAACATAATAATTAGTATAATATGTAATTAATAAAATAATATATTTTAAAAACTAAATAATATATAATGCAACAGATAATTCGAATGATTTGTATATTTTAAAAATGATCTGTAAACCCTATATTATAATCATTTTCTTTTTTTTTCTTTTTTGGACAGGTTGGAACCGTGGAGAAGTCCAAATCCTAAATAATCACGACTGCTGGATGCGTCTCAGAGACATTGATTACCCACGCCTTGTTACTGAATGTCCCCCTAAACGACATGCATGTATGGCCTGATTCCTCCGACAGCTGCGATAGAGTGTGTAAAGTATCCAATCCTCCTAATTTTAGTTGACACCATTGTTATGTTAGGAGTATGATTTTCTGGTTTTCTAATTTTTCTCCTGTCATATACATCAGAATTTTCCAATTTATGTGCACATAATTTTTTTTTATAGTGATTTTATATAGATCAGGATAGGTTACTGCAGAACAGGATTCACATATAATTTTCAATTTGTTTTTATTCACATACAATTTCTGTTGCCTGTATATTTTTGTTAACTGTAAATGGGTTTGCCCTGATTTGTTAACAAATTAAAAATCACCTTTGGGAAGTAATTTAGCAAAAAGATGCGATTTTCATTTTTACATTGCTTTTAATACTTTCTCAAAATTAACTTGCAGGAAGCAAGGCGGTTTTATGGAAGCATGGAAATTCATGTGAAGAGGAAAGGCAAAAAATGGGGATTACAAAGCAATTAGTTTTGATAAAATTTCACTCGGATCCATAAAACATTAGTGTACCATAACATAATAATAAGTAATAATAAGCTACTTAGCAAAATGGGTGGTAAGTTCAAATTGACTAAAATGCATTGCTGAATTGGCTGTAATAGAAGAATTAAATGGCTGGGCCAAAATTCAAATGGGTGAAAAGTCTCTATTTATGGGTTAAAATCTCTAATCTAAAATGCCCGCAGGCCTTCACGGGGGCCACGCAAACTGGCAGATCAAATCACAAAAGTGGTACAATTTAGAAAACGCCGTCGTTTTCTCTCAGGTCACAGAAGTTGGAAACCCGAGTAGGACAAATTATTGCATCAAGGGACTGAAATGCCACAGAGAATTGCAAAACAAATACTTGCATGAATGTGCTGAAATGCTACTGGCTAATCTTAGGACGCTCAGGTGCAGAGAACTGCAAAATTACCCCCTTAAAATTCCCGTCGCAATTTTGCTTGCGTTATATGTTGTTTCTATAGATGGAGATCCATGTAGTTAGTATTATTAGTGCTGGGTAATAGCCAAGTGGTTGCCCGCCTCGTAATGCAGAAGATCAAGGGTTCAATCTCTGATAGTCTTTCTAACTTCAATGTCTGATGCACCAAAAAAGAAAGACAGATTTCAAACCAATAGTATGTATGCGAAGTTAATTTACGTACCCTTTCTTATTTTTGCATGTACAATCCCAGCTGACATCCCTGAAGGGGCTAAGGAACAAGCTCCTTCAGAAGAGCAAACAATCCAAGGGAAAGGAAAAATAGTGAACTATGTTAGTAGAAAAGATATACCTCTTTAGCCATAGCTAGTAAAGTCTCCAACTTCATCTCTGACTTGTTTCCATTTTGACATCTAACATTTCCAATGCTTCAAATTTAGTTGCAAGAGAGTTTGTACCAGACCACAAAAAGATAAAGCACTTAGCCCAGGATCGGCAGAGCAGTTTAAGGAGGCCAAGTAAAAAGAACATTTCCAAGTCCGCTCGCCTTAGCTTACTCATCGCCATCAATTGATTCCAAGATCAAACCATCAGAACAACCACAAATTGTGAGTAAAAACTCCCTTGCAGTATTCATAAGTTTCTACAATTTCTGTTCTGTTTCTTTTTTCCATAGCACTATTTTATCTATGTAGGGTCTTCTCGATGGAATGCTATAACATGTTAACCCTATTTTCTCGATGCAGGGTCTTGTCCATGAAATGTTCTTTCTTTTCGAGAAGTTCGAATCTGAAATTACGCCATCTGGTATAGAAATTCAAGCTGCATTGCAAAATCTGATTGGTGCCCTTAATACTGGACCTTGCATTCTCCAAGACCCTGAACAGGTCAAGAAACTCAAGAGAGCCTTGCACCTTGTCTCCACATCGTGGATTTGAATAACGGCCATTACGAAATGTAATGGCTGTTATATAATGATATTTCAGCTTTTGTTACCGTTATAACTGTTATTTAACGACTGAAAAATTTTTGTAATCCATAATGATTGTAACGGCCGTTACGTAATGGTAATGGTCGGTATATAATGGCAACGCCGTTACCTAACGGATCATATTTTTAAAAAGAATTTTTTCATTCTTTTATTTCTTTTTCTTTCATTTCATTTGTGCCAAATCAAAACTCAATCAATTTTTGAAATATTTTTCATAGATTAACTAAAAAAATTAAAGAGAGAAATTTTTGTTTATTAATTAGATGGAAGTCATAATTTTAATGACTTATTAAAGTATTTTTAGTTTGCAATTTTTTGTGTAAAAATTGCATAGCGGTTTATTGTTACTGTTAAGTTACGGACACAATAACCCTATCATTGTTACACACGACTGCGATCACGATTTAATTCCATGCTCCGCATATAGGTCTGAGGATAATTTATCTTATGATCTAATGAATGCTATCACCAATTTCTAGCAGGAAATCAATAATCTTGTACCAAAGTTCAGAAATGCTGCAGAAGTGGCGACAAGGACTTCACAGCTCAAAGTTAAAAAAGAACAGGCGGAGAAAGATTTTGAGGAAGCTTATCGCCTGCTTAAGGAAATGAAGGATAAAGATGATCAATATAAAGATCAAATAGGGAAACTGAAGTCTGAAATGGATAGCCTTAAAGCAGCTGAGAAAGAAAACTTCAGGAAGATGAATGAATGTTTCGAGTCTGGAAAGTTTCACAAGGAGTTGGCTACAAAATCTGAAGGGGAACTGGAAAGCTTGGGATTTGCTATGGAAAAGGCATAGAAAGATATGGTTGATTTGGAAGCTGCATTCAAGAACTACAGGCAACAACTGACATGAGTTCTCAACTTCCCAATTTTAAATTTGTGATCATGTATTTCTAAATAAGTAACTTAGGAGGTTGAAGAACAGTGATATGTTAGAACCTTATATCCTTATACAACTTTTGACTATTGCATGATGCTTTTGACTTGGTTCATTATATCCCTTCTAATTGCCAATGGTTCTAGTTCTTGATCACTATTCCTTAAAAATCTAAAAACACTGATTATGTATAATCATGCCTACTAGATCACTTGGTTGATAGGGTATAGTTTCTTAATCTCAGAAGAGGGCAGCTCTTACTCTAACCATTGGCCTCCAAATACGTGCAATGGGTCCTTTCATATAATAATCATAGCATTTCTTCCTCCTATTTTTTCAACCATAATAAAAATTATCTTCTAAATAACGTCAACTTTAATTTCTTAGAAACTCTTCTAGTTCATAGCAATAAATATTGAAAGAAAGTTAAATTTTTTCAAACGCATTCTAAATTCTCCTATTTATTTCAGTGTTGCAACCAAATGATAGAAAATAAATTATTAGTTTATCAGAAAATGCATTGCTTATCCTCTTTTGATATTAAAAAGAATCCCAGGCTGCAAGTGTAAAGGACTTACAAGTGAAGCAAACAACTTCTTCCAAGGTCAGAATCACATTTCATACAAAGATCAAGAATCCTTAATTCCTTTCTTTCATCTGTGAAAAAATCCAACAAGCCACTTCCTCTTTCTTTTCCATCTTATATATTACTACCATTCTGCAATTCTATCTATTGGAGTTCCAGCTCACAAAAATGGGGATGGGTATGAGCTTCATGGGAAAAGGTTTGTCTTCTTTTTGCCGTGTTATATATATGTAACTTGCTGATTTTCCATTGTCGCATATGATTTCCTTTTTCCTCCTTTCCCATCCATAATCATATCAATGGTCTGGTAGTATTATTATTATTATTATTGAGTTGTTTCTTTATATAGATGCTGTGCTTTCAACCCAGATGGTAAGTTTTCTTATGGGAACACTCTACAAGCAATTTATGGAGAAAGAAATGAAGAACTTTGTCGAATTTCACATTGCTATCCTTGACATTTTCAAGTAAGATCATGATGAATTTCTCTTTCAATTTATGAAACATAAAATACATTTCTAAGTATAAAATATTAGCTATTATAAGATTTAAATGAATTTCTCTTTTAATTTATTAAACATAATACATTTCTAAGTATAAAATATTGGCTATTATAAGATTTAAAGTCTGAGTTTTAAATTCTTGTAAAATAAGAATATAAGCGCCTAATGACCCAATTGTTTTATTTCTTAATCCAAATTACTAACACCTTAGCAATATTCATCGAAGTTTTAGTATTTATCACATTCTTAGACTTAGTCTGATGGTAATGCATCTGCTCGTAAGATTTCTGAGTCTTGGGCTCAAATTTCCCCTTCCCGTTATAACTATTGACGGTATTTATCATATGTATATCAATTATATTGAACTAGTATTAAAGTTATACTTTGCACTCATAATCACTGTAAATTATAGTGTGAATGTATAATGGTCTTATAATTAATTGTTTCACCATCAAAGTCACTAAACTAATATAAGTATTTCAAATGATTTTTTTATAAATTTTTCAACAAATAAAATTTTGATTGCTTCCTTGAATTTTTTTTTTTAAAAAATGCATATTAATCCAAATTAAAATTTTTGATTAATTTAACCCTAGTTCTATTATTTAAAGGCTATTTAAGCCCAAAAAATAAAAATTCATATTTTATAAAATAGTTTAAAAAAGTAAACATAACGTCATTTTTTGGTTCTTAATAATAATTCATATTTTCTCTAATTAATTATTTTTTAATTCTTATTATTATCTTGAAATCTTTTTTATTCAATCTTTCCAGATTTAATTTCCATCTCACACTTTTATTTAGTTTACTCTTTTTTTTAAGAATCTTTTTGAAACGAGAGAGAATTCATCCTTTTCTTATTTTAAGTAAAACTAATTTTAATTTTACATGTTAAAATAAAATCTACATCACAAATATTTTATATATATAATTTTTTAAAAAATATTTTCATCATGAAAATTTTTTCTTAATCTACTTGAATTTTAGAGTTAGTATTTAGAGAAATTAATTGTTTGAATATATTGTGCCGACATGAAAGATGTATTTTTCAAATATGTGTGAGTGGAACATGAAAAAAAATATATAATTTCATTATTGGAGAAGTACATTAGTAAATATATAATAATACTACATTTAAAAATTAATAGATGTAAAGTCAAATTTTAAAGAAAATTATTTCTTGAATGATTCAACTATTTCAGAAATAAATTATTAAATCTCAACTTGAAAAATATAAGAGATTAAATCCTAATATGAGAAAATTATTTTTAAAAAAATTAAAGTATTTATTACTAATATTTATAATAATATCTATATATTTGAGAAAAAAATATTTTATTTTTTAATTTATTTTTATATTTTATGCATAAATTTATTGATATAAAATAAACAATTTTATTTTTATTATATTTTTTAAATTTGCATGAGTGCAACACGAAAATGATATATAATTCCATTATTAGAGAAGTACATTAGTAAATATATAATAATACCACTTTAAAAATTAATAGATGTAAAGTTAAATTTTAAAGAAAATTATTTCTTGAATGATTAAGCTATTTCAGAAATAAATTATTAAATCTCAACTTGAAAAATATAAGAAATTAAATCCTAATATAAGAAAATTATTTTTAAAAAAATTCAAAGTAGGTTTTACTAATATTTATAATAATATCTATATATTTAAGAAAAAAATATTTTATTTTTAATTTATTTCTATATTTTGTGCATAAATTTATTGATATAAAATAAGAAATTTTATTTTTATTATTTAAATAATCTTTAAATCTTAGTATAGGGTTAAATTAATTTAAAATTAGTAATTTGGGCTAATATATAAATTTTTAAAAAATTTTAAAGGCCAATTAAACTTTTATGTGTTGAAAAATGATTGTAAAATATTTATAATAATTTGATAACTTTCATAATAAAAAAATTAGTTATCTGACCATAATGAAATTTGAGTTATAGTTCGATTACTACAGCTTCAAATTACCCTTGTAACTTAGAGGTGGCAAGTCAACATTAAATTAAATTAACATAAAAAAAAACAAAGGAAAAAAAAAAACAAAATCTAAAAGACAGGTCTCAATGTGAAACCAAGTCCATAATTATATGCACAGCACATTCAACTCAGCACTGCCTGGTAAACATTACGATGCATCCTCAAGGAAGGAAGTAGAGGTCACTAAACATATCCCATTGTAACATTCTCATCTGAAACATTTTCATTAATTACCATTACCCCTAATTACTACATATATATGATTACAGGAATGTTTTGGAGTTTGGAAAGATGCTTCAAAAGCCGTGAGAAAACGAATGTTTATTACCCTCATGAAGAATAGTGTCACTCTTAGCAGGTTAGATGACACGGCCATGGTCATCGGAGGGGTAACACCGCCGGCTGCCATGGCGGCCAAGAAAGCTATGGAGAATTTACCGCAGTTAAAGTTAATCAACTTCTTGCCCGAGCATGTTCATCGGTACCAAGCTCTCAAGAAAGATGCTTTTAGGAAGTTTAGCATCTTCATGAATGTAAATATAACTGTACAAAATTCGATTCATTCTCAACTCAATGTAATATATCTGCATATTATTATTATTATTATTTACTTTCTTGTTGATCTGGAGATTTTTATTTAAAAAAACATTTAAAAACTTAAAAATTGAAATCCATAATCTCTTGCATTTCATTTGAGATGATCACTCCACCGTCAATGTATATCAGTGTTCTATTAGCATTATAAATAGCATTGGATGCTTTACTGTACTATTAGCCATTATAATTACAAAATATTAAAATGATATAAATTGAATTTCAAGCCTCAAATAAAAAAATTTATAAAATTGCATAATATTTTTTTAATATGTTTTGTATAAAATCATTTTCTATAAGCAATTCTTTATTTTTTTTTTTTAAAAAAAAGAAAGAAATCATTTTCTAGCTACATTTATGGGATAGGCAATGAGGCCAGAGATGATGATCATGTGACTACAAAAGATCACAGCAAAAATATATTTGTTCAAAATGGTGATTATTAACTAATTTAACACACATGGAACGTTGATAGGACTTTAAATACTAAATTCAGTATTTAAGAGGTAACTAGGCTATACATATCATTATGTTTTTCATGATATTAATCTTTTTTTAGTTAGTATTTAACGAAAAATACTTCAAAATAGTTTGCATCTCATTACTTGAGAAAGGAATAAACTCTTTTTCCTTGATTTTACTATTGATGAAGAGAGGGAAATACCGAGGGGATTGGTTTTGTTTTAAGAATTTCACTGTTTAGTGGTTGTGAGTGTTTTCTTCCTTTTAGTAAAAGAAATTTGAAACCAAAGTAACATGAAGTATGAGAATGGTGAAAAGGATTAAACTATGATCCTGGTTGGAAAAGAATGGTGAAAAAAGTTTTTTTTAGATGGGTTTGTAGCTTCAGGTGATAGAACGGAAGTGTTTAATAGTATTCAAAACAAGAGGGACAAAATTGCAACAGAAAAAGAAAAATAGAAGAAAGAATAAAAAGAAAAGAGAAATTTTGGAGAGAAAGGGAGGAAGAGACAGCATAATGGAAGTCGGTGGAGGTAATTATCATGTGAAGTAGGTAAAGTAGTGGGTGAGAGGAAAATAAAATTTGTCAAATATATTTTTATATTTTAGATTTTTTAGAATAAGATTAACGTTAATATGTGAAGAAAGATAAATAGAGAAAAAAATGTGTTTTTTAATATTTATAAAAATACAAATATATTTAATATACTTAATAAAATTTGTCTTCAATGATATAACTAATTTTCTAACTCTCTATTTTATTATTATTACTTTTGTAATCTCTATATCATCATTGATGCATTCTATAATACTTTTTACAATATATTTTTAGAAATTTCTTAAAAATAAGAATAATAGAGTGTAAGTGAAGAGTGAGTTAAGGATGAGAATTTTCTCCTTGTTTTAAGAGTGACTCAAGGATGAGAATTAAATATCTCATCTAACCTATCTATATAATAGCTAGAATGTATCTACTTTGTTTACTTGACACAACATTATATTTTCAACTTTAACACTTTGACAAATAAATAATAGAAAATACAGAACAATTAACATGCGACGCTTTCTTAAATATTTTTAAAAAATTTATATTATTATTTATATTTGATTTCTCATGTATTTAATTAGATAGATTCTTAAAGAAAGAAAAATTCTTTGTATTCTTTTTTATATTTTACACTCTTTTGTATATTCTTTTTTCTTACATATGAAAAACCTTATATATTATTTAAATTTTTTAATAGAAAATATTTTATATTTAAGTGTTAAATTTTGTGGAAATATATTATTACTTTAGTGGGATTCAATGAAAAGTTATTAGAACTGCATTGACGATTTTTTTTTCATTGACATAATAAATTAATAACATTATTTTGATTGGTTTATATTGTAAAATTTAATAATAAAAATATTTCAAATTAATGAGATATTAAAATTTAATTTCAAAAATTTACATAAAAATATCAAATGGATATCTATATAATGCCCAATTTAACGTAAAGTTATATAAATATATTAAATTTGTAAATGCATGTAAATAAACTCATATGAAAATGCATAAACTTGAATTAACTGTTCCATACCAAAATAAAAAAAAAGTAAATTATTATCATGGAGAATATGAATTACAATGTACTAACTGATCTCGCATCATATGCTAATTGGCTAAAAGAAAATTTCTAGCTTTGCTTTTTTTGTTCTTGCTTTGTTATTAAAGCAATAAATTCCAAACTAAACACAAATGATTTATTCAACCAAATGAGCAAGAAAATGAAACATTACAAGAAACATATATATATATATATATATGTGCAGACTTCAAGGGCACTTGGACTTGCCCTTGGAGTTTTTCATGTCTTTGTAGCAAGGGCATTCTGATTTGTTTCCATAAGTCCCTGAAGGTACACACTTGCACCGTTGGCAGCAAATCCCACAATACTTCAAGCACCTGTCCTTATACCCTGCATTGGCACACCTTACTCCACAATTCAAATCGCAACCACCTTCATTTTTTTTAAAAAAAAAAAAAACCACTTATTTAGTGACTTTTTGTATCAAGACTTAATAAGTCGTTTAGAGCATGCGTAAATGAACATCCCAAATAAGTGTAAAGAAAATATATAGCTAAGTTGATGATAGTGGTCTTACTTGGAGCAGTAGTGGGTGGTCCAGCGGCCACAATGGGTGCAGCCATGGTGAACTCAAGCAAAGAAGAGCTAAGAACCAGTGAAACAAGTAGGAAACATGCAAGCAATTGCTTCATTTTTATTTAGCTAATTTTGATTGATATAAGGGGAGGGGAATGGCAATATATAAAGGCTAGAACAGTGGTGGCAATTAGAACTTAGGAGATGGTGATGGCCTTGAGAGAGTTTACAAGGGTATTTATAGTGGTCTATAGAGAGTGGAAGTCATGTGGAAATTTTGCACCTAATGGGGGTATTTTTGTTTATAATCAAAAGGAAAATGCAAGTACAGCTTCATTACAGACTGTCACTGAAGTGGTACTCAGTGGGGGTGGGTATCAATAGTATGGATTTTGCCTTGACTAGCCTGTTGTCTAACTAGGTTTACGCTAAAGAGAAGTTTGCAAGCACCATCCCATCGCAGGTGCATTACCACACAATAGTATAGATTTTGCCTTAACTAGCCCATTGTCTAACTAGGGTTATGCTACAGAAAAGTTTGCAAGCACCTTCCCTCCCCTGGTACATTACAACACATGCATATGACCAAAAATGAAAAGCGGTGGGACTAGGGAAGTGGGTGACCAAATTGGAAATCAACTTCAACAATAATGTGCATAGATCTAATAGAAATGTAAATCTAAATTAGTGTAGTTCTAGCTCAAATTTGAAAAATTATTAAAATAGACTAAAATTGCAAAATTAATTGTAATATTAGCACAATACATATCTAATCAAAATTAATAATAACGTAATAAGTCAGAATCGTAAAATACATAAATATAAAGGAAATTTTAATCAAATTTTATTATCTTAATAAAATTTCACTATCTTTTGAATAAATTTTATCGAAAATCATATTACAAATATATAAATTGACTACCATTATACTCAATTTTATAAATTTAATTTATTTTAATAATTTATGAAAATTTAAATTTAAATCAAAATCAAAATCGTATTGTCTTGTGCATGTATAAAAACAAATCTTATCTTGGTACAGTTGACTTCAACATTTTGGCAGGGATTTATCAAATGATATTGTCATTTAATCAGATAAATAGAAGTTTTGATGTTCTTTCTTCCAGTCAGCATATGTATTGCACTGGTATGTTAATTATTAGCATTTGACTGTTGATTGAAAGAGTGCAAGCTGTAGTGGCTTCTCCATTGTAGGCCACTAGCATTTGTTTACTCGTTTTCTTGTCTTTTCCTTTCTGACAACCCAAGATCCATGTTAACTTTAAAACACTTCCAACCTCAAGTTGAAAGAGATATGAAAATGCCAGGTTGTGGCATCCCCCAACTTGCAGGCACTTTAAATTCTTTTCCTACGGGAAGAGAATAGACGAGCCTCGTAGGTTCTAGGAAAATTGATTCAACTGCCTTGGACACCTCAATGCAAGGAACATGTCTGCTCTGGAAAAATAAATTAATGAAGGTTAACTTGATTTTAATAGCATTGAAGTCGTTTTCAGTTTGACCCTTTATTGCTAATTAACCAAAAACAAGAAAACCGTAAAGAAAAATCTAAAAGCATATGACCATATGAGTTAGTTTGTTGCCAGAGGGAAGTTAAAAGAGAAATTAGTAACAAAATGAAGCCTTGCATTAGTATTACTGGGTTTCAGATTTTCCATCGATTTTTTTTTCCATTTTCAGGAATTAAACAACTTAATTATACTAGACCAGTATTTCTGAACATGTAAATCTCTTTACAATCAAGCTGAAGATATTCATGGCTGTTATGAAAATAATTTACAAGGAAGCACAGCTCTGCCAACAGTTCAATGGAGGCACTCACTTATCCTGAAATTCTTCCCAAGAATTGCAAAACAAAAACATATCAATTCATACAAGCATACCTATACACATTGTAATACATATTAAGAAAAAAAGAGTGTCAACCTCCCAGACTTCAGGAAGACCGGATACATTCATCACAAGAATGTTCATTGGCAGAGTGATTGGAAGCAAGTAAATTGACCTGCACGAAGCCATCACTGAGTATAGATTATGTTTAACCTAATAAATAACACAAAGAAACAGTGGCCGCTTAAGTTACCTTAACAATCTCGCATTTGGAGCTTGGGCGCTTGGAGGTGGCAAGGACGCTCATGTTAAATAGCTGCTTTCAAGAACACAATTAATAAGTGCCAATACTAGGGAACATCCAAGAAAGTCTCTTTTCATTGTGATGCTTACAAAGAAAACTAGTACAAAACAATGAATTAGACATGAAAAATTACCCTATAAGGATCACCCCTTAAAGACTGCACAAACAGAGAATTTCCGGAATCACCATCCTGCAAAGGAATAAACACACACATCTTCAATACTTTGTCACATAACCATGCAGCAGTAGTGGATACAAGTAGAATGGAAAAGGAATAGATCTCATCAACAAGCATACCTCCAAGTGAACATCCCTGAGTCGCCTTCCAGTTTGAGCACAGCAGATGCGCACAACATGTTCATCGCAGCTTCCACTTATGATGTAGTCCCTTCCATTCAAGTAGTAGGAGCGTGTATAGTTATGAGCACTTCCTGTTGAAGCTATCTCAAAATTCATGTGAAGCCTCCCATCCACAGCCAAAAGTTGCTTGACCTGACACCAGTTAACAGTTGGATATCATCTTGAACTCACAGATGAAGCAAGAAGTTCACTATTGCTAGATAAAGGTACTATCACATAGGTCAAATATTATTGTGACGTTCAGAAATAACGCTCACTTTATCAAACACTTAACCAAGATGCTCCTATTTACACTACCAATCAGAAAGTTCGTCACCTAAATATTCTTTTGTATATGGAAATACCTCATTGTCAATTGCTGAAACAAGCAGATATTGATCATCAGGAGAAAAGCAAACCATCACATTTCCTCTTGAACTTGAAGCTGTATAGCACGGTCTCTCTGGTTTTTGTCTCAAATCCCAGAGCTTGACATCACGGTCAAATGATGAAGTAGCAAATATGAAAGGAGAGCAGTGAGAAAATTTAGCAACATTAATGGGTTCTCGATGCATATTAGTAAACAACTGTAAGCGTCTTCTACTACTAATATCATATAGAGCAACATCCTTTGAGTATCCACTAGCAAGAAACTGATCATCTGTGGAATTAACATGAACAGAAGTCAACGGCTCAAAATCATCAAAAGTGACCACTCCAGAAGTGAAATTTATGTCTGCAGCTCTTGGTGGCATATGATTGATGTCAAACAACTTCAAGGAACCATTATCAGAACCTGCTAGCAGCTGTTCAACACATGTAAAATGCTTTCAGCAATTTAATTTAGAAGAAACAAAATGAAGAAAACAAGTACAGACCCAAAAAAAAAAAAAAAAAGAATCAACAACTAGTCATTCCATTTTCAAATTACTTTTAAAAACAAAACCTGCATCCTTCTTATCCCATTTAAGAATCTCCTAGAAGCAACTATGCAATTGGCCGATTTCCCAAGTCCAAAGAACACATGTAAACTGATTTCAACGTGTAATTTCTATGAGAAAATACAAATATTGCTATTAGACATATCATCATGGCATTTCAATCATTAAATCAGATCAAACAAAAATCCAAGGCCAATAACGGTTTATGACACATAGACACACAATATTAAAATTCTAAATAAGAGGGTCCTTTACAACAGTAAAAATGATTTATGGTAATGGCATACCTTTGATCGATACGTCTTGAGCCAACAGAGACCCAGAATACTGCTCATTGCTCCAGTTGACCAAACATAACCAACAATCTTCCCATTTTCATGATTGATGATGATGATTTCACCATCCAGAGTTCCAAAAGCCATGAGCCTAGAATCAGATGGATGATATTCAAACTGCCGAGGACGAAGTTGCTTGCTTCCTTCTTTACCTATATGGCTAATGTTAGACAAAGGATGCAAGAGAGGCCATGCAGAAGACCCCAGTTTGGCAGCAGTAAGAGAATGTGGAAAGAAAGATTGACTCTTTCCAGAAGGATGTGGCTGCCTTGGCTTGGAGAAACTTGAGCAGCAAGCACTACTTGCTCCCATCTCACGTCTATGCAATTTACTAACAACACTTTCTTTGTGCTGGTGATTATAGGGTAAGTACTCATAAGTTTTTGAAAAAGTAATCCTTGCCATTTTCTTCTCCATTTCTCCAATTGGAAAATTATCTAAAACCTTCAAATGAGGCAAAGAAACAATTATATATTCCCGATAATGTTTCTCAAAGCAGATGGGTGATGGGTGGTGTGAACTATAACTCTTCAACCTGGTAATGCAATGCTTTGAACCCCAAGTGCACTCACTTGAAGGAAACTCATCTTTGTCTTCAATCTATCATTCACCAAAAGAAACCTGTTAGATAGACTGAAGAGAAAAATCATCAAACACCGATATTTCAAAATTTTCCCTCTTAAGCATTTAGTATTCTTACCTCATTTTGCAATTTCACTTGTTCATTTAAATTAGGAAGGAATCCAGATGACGGCTCCAGCAAACCCATTTTCTGAAAGCAGCTTGAAATTTTAGCTTCACTAGTAACAGGAAATTTATCTGTTCCTCCATGAACCTCACTCACTGCAAATGCATTTGTGGGAGAAAGCAAGTTGTCACAATACCTATCAGCATGAAAAGCTTGAATACGAACATCAGCTGCATTGACATACAGTGGTTCAATGAATGCACCCATGTTCAATTTATCTGAATCAAGTCTCTTGCATCCGGTATTTCCTTTCTTATGAAATGATGTTGGACATGGCCTCGTGTCATCACAACACAAGCAATTTTGGAAACGTAGTTCCACCAAAGAAGGAAGTTTCAATAAAGCAGCAGTGGTCGTCCAGAGATCAACCACTCTTGTCTCACACATTGAGAGACGCATCAGATTAGGCATGCAAGAAAAACAGTCCCTGTGCAAACCAGTGATTGAAATACAAAAATCCAGATTTAAGGTGTGTAAGCGCATAAACCTTCCGGCCATGTTGAGTTTTTGGATGTGGGAGGACCTCAATTTCAAAATTTCACAGGACAAGCCACAGTGACATAAATCCCTGGAAAGATCCCACAAAGAAGGATGTTATTTTCAATGTTTCAAGAATGATATTTCTCAATACCACTGAACAAAATTACAGATCTTTCCATTATCTCAAACGTTCTAAAAGGCTATTAGAGCTTCTAGCATCTGCATCATTTTTTTTTCCTTCCTTCTTTCATTTTGAAGGATTTCAGGGTCGAAAACTTGAAAACAGCAAATAAATTGAAGATAATGCATCAGGATCATGGGAAATGAATGATAAACACTATTAGAAGAAGATATACAACAACAACACATAGGAAAGCGCTAATACCAACCACAAAAAGTCCTCTTCCAATGGCATGTCCCGAAGATCAACAACACGAAGTTTTAGATTAATTACTCGCAACAAAGACAGAACATGTTCTCCATTCAAATTACAAGGCGATCCATTAAGTATGTCAACTGAGTCAATATCAGAAGAATCTATTGCCAGGAATACATCAATCAGGGGAGGAATATCATCATCCTTAAGTTGATTTAGTAAAACCACCATGCTACGCTTCTCCTGGCAGGACTTCAGTGTGTTGGCCTAAATAACAAAGAGGAAAAGTTATGATGCAGCAAATAGTGCCTTCAACGTGAAATTGTGCATGTTTGTAGACTATTGCTGATCAATCTACAATCTTGTAAACCCATAACTGTATGGAGAAGGAATTTAATTGTCAATATTGCTTTTGCACAGTGATACTTAATGGGTTATATAGAGAAATACAAAAAGTTAATTGGCTGAAAGAATGTTTTTTTAATAGTTATCCACAATGTGCTTAATTATTATTCTGCCTTAGGAAAGGGGATTCTGAAAGACCTCAGAGAAACATGAGAGTACTGAAGAATTGGGTGGCACGGCATGCCTGCTGCAAGAATCAAGATACCTAGCACCAAAAAGAACATAATACGTTAGTCAATGAATAATCAACAAGTATAAGATTTAGAGAGAAAAAAAACTTCTTCAAAGTAAAATGAACGACTTAGAACATCCAGAATTTAAAAGTACTTCCAACCATCAATCAATGGAATATGTTCACATACTATATATCCAATAATTGAACAAACAAAAGTTCAAGTATTTGAAGCTTGCATAGCTTACATAATCTGCCATAACAATGAGATTGAGGACAAATTTACGCCACCATCAATGGCAACACAAGAAGAATATTAATTTTCTAGATACCTATTTCTTACATAATTCTCCAAAGCAGACTTAATTGGCTATTAAAAAGCCTTTCAAAATTGTACTCAGATTTAATCATTGTCTAGATACATTAATGGTGAGGATTAACTACAGATTAGTGGCAAAATTTGTGATCTAATTAGTTTTGGAATAATTATAAAACTTTGGCTTGGCGGGCTTAGATTAGAGCTCTTTCTTGACCACTTCATGTCTTCTAAGACTCAGCTTTTACCTCACTTTATACCCATCCAAGATCTTGCCACTGTCAGTAGATTAATAACTCATATTCTATCACTAATCACTATAATATCCACAATTATTCGTACAAGGAAACCGTTTAGCTCATTTCCCAAAGTTCTCTCTACTCTCCCTCTCACTTATCGCTAGCACCTACTTGACAACTGCGTCTACATTTCCATACCTTCACCTCTACATACTTCCTTTCATCCATCACTTACTATAAACAGAGACTCATCCCCCTTTAAGGACATCAGTCACATCCTCACATGTCACATGCATAAGAGCTCATTAGTACTGCATGCTCCTCTTATGCCTCTTTCTAACTCATCCGTCTCGTTGGCATTATTTGCTCACAACACAACTTCACCCTCTTTTACTAATATCTAAGCGAAGCCTCACTTACGCGTCACACACGTGTATAAGAGCTCATTAGTACTGCATACTCTTTCTCGTATGCCTCTTTCTAACTCATCTCTCTTGTTTCCATTATTTGCACAGAACACAACTTTACCACTTTCCTCAAATATCTAAGTGAAGCCCCACTTACACATTGTAAAGAAAAAAAAAAGGGCAAAGTAACGCCTGTATTAATTGAATTATACAAAATAAGTCATTAAGCTTTGAATCAGGAAAAAAAAAAAAAAGGATAATTTCGTAGGGTATTCATAAAGGAACAATCTTTTTGCTAATTTCAGTCATTGTCCAGCATAAACGAGCTTCAATAATAGCCAACACTCACTCTTCTACGCAATTAGCCCATCACTGGTCGATCTCTCTTCAAAAACCACAACTCCAAGTTTCTTTCAAGAGGCAAAACCGACCAAAAATCTTAATTTCTAAAACCTAGTTCCATAATTCAGCACCCAGAAGACAAAAGTTAAAGAAAACCATAAAAAAACAGATCAATAGAAAGAAATACCGAGCTTCTAAGCAGGAGATATCCATGCAAGTGGTGGTATGCATAGAGCTATGATGTACCTTCATAGCTCAAGTCAACTGTGTTGCTACTATGTTCCAGATCACATAAATGCAAAAAGTAAATGAAATCTGATTTAGGACAGTTGCTGAAGGCAGGAGTTGGTATATAAGGCAAGCGGGTGAATTATTGGGTTGATGGTGGTACGGTATTTAAAATGCGTAAAATTTATTAATCAAAGCGTCTCCTTAGTGGCAAAGAAAACACATGTTGGATTGGATAAGATTGGCCATCTCATCTCATCATCTCAGTTAAAATGTCTCTGTTCTTGTATGAGTATTGTCCCATAAGAAATTGAAGTTTCAGCCAATTAATATTTCTGGTCTTTTATTTGTTTGGGTCACGTAATTGTAATATAAATATTTTTTAATCTGGTTTGCATTTTCTAAACTCAACCTGCTAATAGTTAATATAATGTTGAATTTCTCATGTCCCCAAATCATTTTGTTTATATTAATAAAAATTGTATTATTTTTATAGCAAGTTCACACATAAATTAATCATTTTTTAAAGGTGTAATGCCAGAAAAATAGATATTTTTATTTTTTCATAAATTTATCCGAATTTTTTAAAATATATCATTTTGCCCGGAATTTACTATATATAGAGGTAGAGATTAGTTGAAGTTTTTCATAGGCCTAAAAAGTTTTAGTGGGGGTAGACTAATAGTGATTCATTGTTGGTCGACTCTATTGACTTTTAATCCATCCACTGCAAATTATGTATTAGTTCTAACTGAGATTTTAATTTTAATTTTTATTTTCATGATGAATACTAATAATTTGATATTAATATCAAAATTTTATATTATTGACATATATTTATATAAATATATAATAGAATGTTATTTATATAATTCTATTTTTAAATTAAATATACAATACATAATATTAAATAATATATAATATATTAAAATTTTAATTATAAAAAATTTAATATAAAAATAGTGTTATACTATATTTAAATACAATGGATACATTTTATACGCATCAAATTCTATTTAGTAAATTTTTGAATTAATTAAAAAATACTTAATATAAAAATATAAGTATGAGTTATATTTTTTAAATTTTAAGTTATGATATTATTAATGATAGTTATTATTATATACAAATATCAAATTACTACAACTCATAGTTTTACCCTTTAATTTATAATCTCTTAAATATAAAGATTAGTTGGTGATTTAGTTCTAATCAGTTTATAATCTTTTAATTTTAGATGCAAAGATTAGTTGATGACTAGAGGGACATAATAGTAAACAACTGTGTCATTTGATCAATCATTTATTAACACTAACTATGTTGACTTTCACGTCCAATTGTGATGCAATGTAACTACTAATTATCTCTCCCGCTAATAAACTAATCAATCTTACCCCTCATAAGCTAATTAATGTACTTAATAAAAAAATGACACTCCAAAACTCTCATAATTTAAAAAATCAAATAATCATAATCCATTAATTATTTTTGCATTTGTTTTAGTCTACCCACTGTGGGGGCAGTTTTTTTCTCTTTAAAAAAAGCAGATAAATAAACTTATATGTGCATTAAGATAAAGTATAAGAAAGGGAGAACCTTATTGATATTTAGTATACACAATTAAGTACATATATCTAATTAATAGAATATATAAATACATATACACACACACACACACACACACACACACACACACATATATATATATATATATATATATATATATATATATATATATATATATATATATATATAAAAAAAAT
>CATIWR010290012.1:0-27720 GCA_949677035.1 Omphalea diandra
TTGTTTTTGTTTAATTTCTGCTATTTATATTTTTGATTTTATCTTAGAATTTTTGCATATGATTTTAAAAATTTTGTGCTTTGTTTTTAGGTTTTAATTAAATTGGTATTTTGAGTTAGACATTGATAATTTAGATTTTAAACACATAGGTATTCAAGGTTTCTAATGGTAACTGCTAATTTGGTATTCTAGGGTTAGATAAATTGTTGAAGAGTTTAATTGGTAATTGGTAATTTAACTTTCAAATAAATTGGTATTTAATTTTGTATGTAAATAACTTTTATTTTTGAAAAATATGTCCCAATTACATATGGATTTTTTTTCTTTTTCCTAAAATGTACCAACTAATTACAAATATATATATATATATATATATTAAATTATTAACCAATAGATTTTCACTATTTTATACATATATATAGGATAAAATTATAACCATTTACAAATGAGAACCCATCACTAAAGTATCGACGAAATGTTTTTTTATAATGGGAATTGTTTATTAATAAGTAATTTAAGATCAAGTACCCTTTTGACAATTTTTGGCAATAAACGTGTTTTTTTTATAGTGGAGACAAAGAATATCATAAACTAAAATAGAATAACATAAATTAGTTAGAAAGGAAAACAAAAATAAAGTAGAAACCAGATAGGGTTAATTATGATTTTATTCTTGGAATTTACCTTAATATCTTGCTTCATTCTTTTTTACGAAAATAAATTTAATCATCATTATTGTTTTTCTTTGTTAGATTCACTAAAGTTCTTCTATTATTTTTTTTTAGAATAGTAGAAAATATTTTGATTTATAAATAATGATATGACATTTATAAAATAAAATAAATTTATAATTTAAAGTATAAATATGAAATTGATTTTCAATACTACTGATAACTGAATATTGGCTCAGCTTTGAAATCATATTCTATTTTCACCATGAATCATTTTTTGATAATTCTATATCTTTATCAATTATGTAGATTTTCCAGTAGATATGGTGTTATAGCATAATGTGAATTAAATTTCATATAGTTTTGTCAGAATAAATTTGAGAAATAATACTCAATAATATATCATCATATATTATTAAATAATCAATTTCAAATTATTAAAACTCTCAAAGAGACTATAACTTTTACAAAAAAGAGACAAAATAATAAATATAAAATAAAAACTCTAAAAAATAAAATAAAAACTAATAAATAAATAAAATAATTTACTTTATTAAAGAAAATAAATAAAATGAATAATATATTGATGATAACTCTAAAATACTAAAAGAAAAGAGTTGGTTTTGATAGAGTTCCACTGTTAGATTTACTATATTAAGAAGTTAACTAGTATAAAAGATATATAATTTTTTTTTTACAACTTGTAGATTAATTTTTTTTAGCTAATTTATTGTCTCAATAGTTTATCCATTTTAAAAAACAGTAACAGCAGTCAATTTTTTTAATAACAAAAGAATTCTCATAACGAAATTCAAAAAAGAAAAGAATTTTTTTAATAATTATCATTAAATTGATGAAATTTTAGATATAATAACGGAAAAAGAATTCAACTCCAAACTCTATCCTCCTCGTAAGCAATGGAACTATGAGAGAATTTTATCCATAAAACATTGAAAATTGACATTAAACGTCGATGTAAACGTTACGGTATGATTGGGTCCCTCTAAGCCAATAAACAGCAGACATAAATGATGAGGACCAATTGTCCCACTTGCCCAAATTTCCAATTCTAATGACCATTGTAGGACCCAAAGCTGAGTAAGGACGCGACTAATCCTCGTCAATGCCACGCTATCCTGAGTAATGCAAAGACTTGTACTCCGACAGAAAATAAAGTTGAATCTGGTGGCGTTGGTTGATTGATTCTGCTACATAACTATAAAATATCGGATAGGAACGATTATGTGGCTAGGATTGCTGCATCAACCAATGAATCAAGTTTTGAGAGTTGATTGAATGAATGGTCGCTAATAGAAAATTAGGGGCGGATTTACCATTTGCATGCTTGCTCCCTTTGCTCATATGAGAATTCTTTGTCTTTGGTCCATTTTTGCGTTTTGCCCCCCACTAAATTCTTTAAATGGAATCCATTAAATTTTTTTAATTGTCTTTAGGGTCCTTTTTATAATATTTGATTATGATATTTAATTTCAACTGACATGTGAGATAATTTTAAAAGATTCCATATTTAGTATCAAGTTACTTTTTCATTAACAAATATTATATGACTAAAAATGACAATAAAGTATAATAGGAGCGGGGTGCCATCCACAAAGATTTTTAATTTTTTGAATTATTTTAAATAATTTCTAAAAATTTTATAATATATTAAATTATAAAATTAAAATATTTTTATATTGTATACATGCATACACACATATTAAATAAGTATAAAAATATATTATAATTATTTATTTTTTATTGGGTTCTTGCGGAGATCCTATTCGCATATTCTCACGATAACTCACAGGGCAAGAATTTTTCTCTTTATCACCATCTCATGAATAACACTGTCTTCCAAAAAAAAAAATTTATTTTATTTTATATTAAATTATTACTTGAAAGTAAATCATTGATAGAAATAGTCATTGAATTTAGTTTAATTTATTTACTTTTTCTCAATAAAATTTTGTCATTCATTCATTTAATTTAATAATTATATGATATCTATAATTCAAAATATTATTATTGAAAAAATTATGATTAAATTTAATATAATAATTTAAATAATTTAATTTACTATTTAAGATTCATTTCATAGGACTCTGAAATTGTTTTGATGTGATAACAATTATTAAAAAATTTTAATCATTGCATAAAATAAATCAATAATATTCTTGAACCAATCTATATCATTTTCATTTCATAAAATATAAGGCAATACCCATATATAAAAAAAAAAAAAGAAAATACCATAAAAAAGTTAAAAAAAAAAAAGACATCTACAGAAGATAATACAATGGCAGAACCACTTTGGGACTAGGTGGGTTGTAGCCCGAGGTAATTTATAAAAAAAATTAAAAAAAGTATATAATTTTTACAGAATTAAATATTTTTGATATTTTTCTTTTAAATTGCTTATTCAATTAAATACTATAAGAGGATGTTGTCAAATAGGGAAAAAAAAAAAATCGATCCTCTAACATAAGGTGAAAATATATTTATAAATTAATTCAGAGAAATTAAAATTTTTTGTTATGCCATTGAAAAAATAAAATCTCCACAAAAAAAGAACAAAACATTCACAAAAAAGAATAAAATATTGACAAAATGTATACAACTTCGCATATTGAAAAATAAAAGACAAATCTTTTAATAAAATGATAAATATGAATTTATTGAAAGCAATAAATAAGAAAAAAGAAGAGAGAAAAAAAGGGCTACCGTTGGCTAATCAAGAATTGCCCCAAACTAAAACTATGATAGAAGAGAAAATCATAGAGAAAAAATTGAGAGAAAAAACCCTGGGAACTCATCTACATCACCTTTCTTTTTTGGTTTATTTAGTTTAAATTAACTTGTTTGCATATAACATATTTTCTTTTTTATTTTTGTATCATTTTATAATTAGTGAAAATTTACAAATATCCACTAATTTAAAGAAAATCTAACACATAACAGATTATGAACAGTTAATTGTTAATCTAACATAGTGAACTAAGAATATCCTAAAATCTCTTCATGTGAAGCGCTCACAATTGTTCATTTCACATGGGAGAGAAAGTGACACAAAAAATAGTCAAACTTCTTTACCAAAATTAATTTGGCATGAAAATATCTATTGTTTTGGCTTGATCTATGGAGAGGGATTTAGCTGTTAAAATTTAATATTATTATTTTAAAATATATTTAAAAAATTAATTTTTAAGAAAATAATTATTAAAATATAACGTTATCATATTTGATTATAAAAGAATTTTTTCTTAAAATTCAAAATTTATATATTTAGTTTGAACATAGAAAAATAAAAAAAATTGTTTAGATTATTATAGAACCTATGTTTTAGATATATTTTATTTAATTAATCTATGAAATATAATTTTAAAATTAAAGTATAATTTAATAATCAAACTAACATGAAATATAATTGTTAAAAAACACTTAAAATTTTAGCATATGAAATATTCAAATATATAATTCATAATGAAAGATTCAAAAATATAAAAATAAAATTTATTCTTTTCATTTTGAACTATAGTTAGTTTGTTTGGATTATAGATTATGATTTTCTATAAATAAAATTATTTTTTATATTTTAGTATATAGTGATATATAATGTTTAATTGATCTAAACATTATATTAATTAATGACATAATTATTTATTTAATTTTTAAGCTTTTCTACAATCACAAAAAATAAATTTTCTATTTCTTAAAATGGGAAAATATTTTCTTATATATACGAAAATAAGTATGAGATCTGCCATCTTAGAAATTTAAGGTCATATTTATTTTCTGTTTTCATTTGTTAATTTTCTGCTCTAATTCTCAATTTTTCAAGTTTTCATTTTAAAAAATTTAACGTGTTCATTTTTATTTTTTGAAAAATCTTTAATAATTTTTTATTAAATATGCAATTCTTTTTTAAAAATAAAAGGATCAAAATGAAATAAATTTTTTAAGACTATACTTAATTTTGGAAAAATATTTTTTAATTTTTCATTTTGTAAACGAAAATTTAAAAATTAGAAAACACCTCCATTTGTTTTAATTCTCAAAGTTTCTGTTTATGATCCTTTTATCGAATTTTTTTAAATAAGTAATATATATATATATATTCCAAAATCACTTAATATAAATTTTATGACTAAAATATGAGAGATAAATATTGGATGAGATTTAATGTCAGTTTTATAATATAATTAAGCAGGATCTTGACTTTAATTTTGAAATAAAAATATTAAATTTAATAATTCGATAGTTTAATTTGCAAAAGAAAAAAAGAAAAGCCAATCTATTGGTACAAATAAAAAAATGTATTAGTTATAAACCCATTATTAATCGAAGTGTTAATATGGACAACAAAGTCAACTGTTAACAATAGTAATTGATTAAGACAAGAAACAAATGGCATTAATTGGGATTCAAACTCAGTGTCATGATGCCGACAAAGTACAAAACACAATGAAAGCCTGTGCTGTGCTTTCCAAGATATTATATATATATACATGGGTGAGGAAAGAGACGGTTCGGTTGGTTCGGTTTGATTTTTTATCAAATTTTAATACTTCGAATTTTTTATACTTATAACCGAACTGAATTAAAATTTTTGAAAAAATCGAATTAATCAAATTGATTAAACTGAAATTTATCTGTCTATAAACCGAATAGAACTGATCTTATAAAACTTCAGTTTGATTCGATTAAATTACATATATTTTAAATCTAATTCGATTCAAATTAGTTTAATTTATTTATTGTTTTGGTTAATTTAGTTTTTTCAGTTTTCTATCTAAAAACCGAACCAAAAACAGAAATCAAATTTTTTTTTAAATTATAACTGAACAAATCGATTTTATTAAAAAATCAAATCGAACAAAATCAAATCAGCTCGATTCAGTTGATTATATATATAAAGACAAAGTAAAAATAAAGTAATATGTTGTTGTGACAAAATATTAAGTTTGACTTTATTTAAACCACATGACAAAGAGTTGATTTATTTATTCATTAATCTATTCACCTTTTGATTTATAATGTTACATTAATTAATGTTTGATTCATTAACATGTTTTTATTTAACTTTTTAGTGCATTAATTTTTTATAAATATAATTGCATTCCTATAAACATATTACTATCTGATATGTATATCAATACTTGAATTTTATGGTCAGTACATATATCAATTGGATTATATATCAATTAAACTAAATATTTTCATTGATTGATAAGATGAATATTTATCATTTATTAAATTTTTTATAAAAATTATTTATGAGAAATATTTATTATTTTTTAAATTAATATTTATAAAAAAGTGACTAACAACTCGATAATATTATTATTGTATTATATTAATTAATTGAAAAACTATAAAATAATTAATTAAAAAGAATATATATATATAATGAAAAAAAAAAGTATTTTAAAAGAAATAACAGATTATTTATTTATCTAAATTAAATGATAAAATATAAAATAATTTAAATAAATATTAATTTAAAAATTATTTATTTAGATATTTTTATATCTAAAACAAAAATAAAATAATAATTTTTTATTTATTTTATAAAAAAATTTTACACTATCATTTACGAAATGCGCGAGTTTGCAAACTAGTTGTGAACAAAATGTGAAATGTTGGAAAAGCAAAGAAGCTTAAAGTAATTTTCTTTTTTTTTTTTTTTTGAAACCAACTTAAAGTAATTTTCTTAGATTTATTTGTAAAATGAAAATATGGAAAACTCTCTTCTATTTTTCTTTCACAAAATTATTGCAATTACACATTGATTTCTATTTTCAAATTTTTTAGAATTATTTTTTGAAAAATAGGTCATGTTTTCTATAATTAAACGTGATCTTACATCTTTTGCAAAATTATTGCAATTACACATTGATTTCTAGTTTCTAATTTTTTTAGAAAATTTTTTTTGAAAAATAGGTCATGTTTTCTATAATTAAACATTATCTTACATTTTTTCAGGTATATGATATTTTACTATAAATCAGATACCCTAAAATTAAAGCTTTTCTAAAAATATCCGGGAATCAAATATATCTAAAAAATAATTCAAAAAAGAATAGTTAAAATCTTGTTATCTGAGTTCTTAATTTAGAAAATCTTGTTCTCAAGATGGAGAGACATTATATTATATTATTATATATTTTGGGAAAAAAAAAAATAACAATAGTTGTAGTTGGAATTTCAAAATACTTGGTAGAAAATTGAAATTAAATTTTGTATTGTTTCATTTGTAGCATTTTCTTTATAATTTTAATAGCATTAATTGTTATTTTAAGATTTTTCTCTAATATATTTAGAGAAATAAAGATATTTTTATTTATAAAATATCATATGATATTTACAGAAGAACTATTATTAAAATTTAAAATATTAATTAAAAATCAATTCTTAATATTATAAATGACCGCACATTATCTCAATTTCAATATTAATTTGCGTTCATATTTTATAATATGAGATAGATACTCTATGATATTAATCTAATAGTTTAAATTTTTTATGTTTACAAAAAATTAACAAAAATAAAAAAAATATTTTTAACATCATACTGGTTAAGCCATCCCACCTGCTAAAGATCCACTGCTAAGCAAACGAAATCTATTTTATAAACTCAATTTCTGAACTCACCGACATTATGATGGTAAAAGGTTTAAATACGGTTATCCCTGAGTTTTGCTTTATTGTATTATTTAGTCTTTTATTTTTTAAAATTATACTAAAATATCTATGTATTTTACTTCTATTACAATTTCGGTTAAAATCATATGAAATATTCATATTACTCTTTAATTTTATTTGAATTTTCAGTTTCTATCAACAATCTAGAAACAATATATTCTTAAATCTTCAAACTTCAAACAATCTGAGTTTAGGATTAAACTCTTGAATTTTCAAACAACAATCAAACCCAACAAAATAATAATAAGAAATTAAATCAAACAATAATATAAATTGGAAGAGATCAATCAATACCCAAATAATAATAGATCAAATCCATCAAAATCATTAATAATAATAGTAACAATAAACGCAACCAAACGAAAAGAAATTGGATGCCCACACTCGAATTTTGAAACAATTCATTCGCAAATTTGAACCAAATTCAGAACAAAAATTCATATTCAAAATCAAATTCAAATTCGATACTTCTTTCATCACCAGAACCCAAAAACTACCCATAAACAAACATCCCATTTATCCATAGAAATTAACCCATTCATCCATAACCCATAAAGCAATCCATTTATCCACAATCCATTACAGCACTAGCAAAAAAGGAAAAAAAATCACAAACCCATAAACCCTTTCCTAATAATCAACTCAGAAACTCTTTCCTAACAATTGAAGAACCCATCAAAGATCTTTTTTTCTTTTTTTTTTTATAACTATTGCACTTGAAGAGGAGATTATAAGAGACGTGGCCTTATCGAATTGGAGGAATCAAAAAGAGCAATTCTTTCTCTAATTGATATTTGGCCTTCATTTGATACGATTGACACTCTTCCACACTCTTCAAATTCATCAAACGCAGATGAGAGACAAGGATGATACGAATTCATCATTGCATTCCATAAGAAAGAAAGAGATGAAATCAAAAGGTACAAGAGAAGATTGACAATAAGGAATTGATATGGTTGTTTCGCAAACTAAAGTAAGAAATTGAATCATAACTCAAATTTAATTTAGAGAAGAAGAAACAAAAGAAACAAAACAATGATCTAGACCTATTAAGTATAAAAGAAATAAAATAGAAATACTAATTGTTCTTTTTTTGTTTGTGTGTCTTTGAATGAAAGAAGTTCATTTGATCGTTGATTCTTGGGTATGATAATTTCTAGGTTTGACAATTGTTTATAAGAGTATTTTTAGTTTTTAGGTAAAATATTTAGTTAATTTTTGACTTTTTCAAGTTTGACTAACAAAAAAATTCATTAAATCAAATAAATGTCCGTTCTGATAAAATGATGTTTAAATATAAGAATATTTTAATATAATTTTTAAAAATAAGAGACTAAATTGTATAATATGATAAAATTTAGGGGCCAACGTATTTAACCCTAGGGTCTATTCATGTTAAACTTGGGGAAGACAATGATTGATAGCAGAAAAGGACTCTCAGATGAAACTAAATTTTTGTAAACTTTCTGGCTTCAACTACCTCTTTAATTCCAAATTCAAAAAAAGGATCACATCTTATTATCCAAGTACAATACAAAACTCATGATAATTCATTTAAAAATAGAAAACTGCAAGAGCATGTTCATTTTAGGAGATTTTTTTACAAATTCTATTAATTAGGATTTATATCTCATAGAGATATTTTTTAAAAAAATTATATATCACTTAGTTTGACAGTAAATAATTTTATTTTTCTTTTGATATGTAAATTTGACTCTAATAGAATTTCAAAGGATTTCAATGCCAATAATATTCCCTTTTTTTAGAATTACAAGCGAAATGAAGTTTTTGAACCCAAAACCTAAAATTTCAGAAATATATATACTGTTAGCTGAATCAAGTTAGGGTGCATAGTATCCATCTAATTAGGCATATAATTTTTTTTTTGTAATGTAAGTATGTTTTTGTCATTCAAAGATCAATTTTTTCCTTTTTACAACTATAATGGTTACTTGTTAATGCAAAAACATATTAGAACATATTACAATTAGAGATGAAAGAACATAATACATTTATTAAAAATTAAGAGTCTATTTGATTTAGTGATAATGAATGACAATGAGCGAGTAATGGTTAGAGGTTAGTAATTAGTGGTTTCATTCAGCTCTAAATGATTAATAAATATAAAGTTTTTAGTAATTTAGTGGTTGAATGTATGTTCATATTATAAAATGATTAAAAAATATAATTATTTTTATATTTTAATTAATTTTATATGAATATTAATTTATATAACGATATATAATAATAAATATAAAGTTAATATCAAAGAAAAAAAACCTAAACATCATCTCTTATATTTATACGCTAATTTTTAATTAAAACGGCGACTGCTAATATGTATCAAATATTTTTTTCAGCGTTTAAATATTCAGTTACTGCTAACAAAAAACGCCTAACTAAATGGGTGCTAAATTATTTAGATACTACATAATTATACATGAAAAATAAACTAAGGGAAAGCTCTTAACCACCAGGCCATTCAAAGATTAATATGATTCACAAAAACAAACTGATAGTTTTTAATTAAAATGCTGATTGTTAATATTTATTAATTATTTTTTTCCAATATTCAAATATTCAATCGCTGTCAATAAAAAATGCCAAACCAAATGGATACTGAATTATTTAGACACTACATAATTATATATGAAAAATAAACTAAGGGGTAAAGCCTTAGCCACCAGGCCATTCAAAGATTAATATGATTCACAAAAATTAACTGATAGCATAACATCACCTGAAAAATGGAATAGAGATTTGGGAAATCTTAGCGCTGATCCAACAGAAACTATGCAAAATTCATATACCCTTAAAAAGTCCGAAAACAACAATAATCTCAGATTGCTTGCTCGACAAGAATACAACTCCAATCCCTAATAATTTAACCAAAGAGGCAGGGCTAAAGGCTTAAACAAAAATTCCAAAGCCCCCTGCCTATGGAAAACCCAACAGTAGAATTTTCTATCAAAATTGAAGAGCCAAAAAGCATCAATTCAATAAAACTCTAAATTCCAACAACAGTTCCCTCTTTACGATCAATCTTATTCCCAGTTTTACACCAAACACCAGGCAAATCAATGCTTTTCATAATCAGTTCCTCCACCCTTTCTTGATTAGTGGATCGTAATGGTAATTCAATAGGCAATTCACCAGCTGATGCTAATGCCAATAATTCAGATTCATCTAGACCCTTGGCTGGGCCTAGGCTGCACCTATCTGCCCCATATTTTGCTAATGCATCTTTGAATTTCTTGATCTGTAACACAGGAATCAAATCAAGAATTTCAGGAAAAACATTACTGAAATATTTGCTCTCTTTCCTTGCCTAACAAAAATAGAGGAAAAAAAAAGATTCCTTACCGTTGCATTAGTGCAGCTAAAGCTACAAAGGCGCCCATCTGCCCCTCTATAGAACCTGAAGAATGGCAGCACATGAACATGAAGACAATGACACATGGTTTTGAGCTCCTCATGGTTAACTTTCAAGAAAATTGCATTTGGGTTTGATTCAGCCAACTGACAGATCTGATAACAAAAACAACACATACAGATTAATCTTTGTTTAATATCAATAATTAGTCTTTTCTTAATCTGAGACTAAGTTTTCAATAACAATAACATAACTAGAGCAAATCAAATATGAATTCTGTTGTTTTAGAAGAGCAAGTCCAATATGTTTGTATACCTTGGGATGGAGGAATTTACAGCCTCCACAACCAGGAGAGTAGAAATCAATAATCACTAATCTATCACCAGCATTAAGCAAGGAGTGAACAAGTTCTTGAGCAGAATGGATCTCTACCATATTGGGCGTAAGGGTTTTTTCCCACCATCTAAGAGCTCTGCTAACACAGATCGGAGCTTGTGCCTGTAAATAAGAGACGCAAATATCAATCCTTGAACCAAGAAATGATACTAAAAATTTTAAAAAAAAAATAAGAGAGAGAGAGAGAAAAATGCAAAAACTGAGGAAAAAGAATTTTTACATACTCTAACAGAGAAATCGCCTACAGGTTTGATTGTTGAACCCTTTTGATCTGATAAAATTAGGGATTCGCCTGTAAAATCTGCACACAAACTAGGGAACTTTTTGGATTTTGATTCCCCAATGCTTATAACACCTAAGGATGACCAAAACCCAAAAACCCCTTCGGTTTTCGAGCTCATGAGGATAGCCTCATTCAAGCCAGAGATATTTAAAGTGGTCTTCAAAGAACAAGCCATGGCTATGTATAATTTGAGCTTATAATAGCATGAAAACAAAGAGCAGATCAGAAAAAAGATAACAACTTCTGCAGCAAATGAAAGAGATTTGAAAATGGAAAATAGCTATTGGAAGAAGTTGAAAGGCCAAATAAAATCAGACCCACTTCAAATATTCAACTATAAGAGAAGAATTTGAACAAAAGATTTGTTCTTTTTTGATCGATATTGGCTAAGAGAGAGGAATTTTGTTTTTTGTTTCAAGGTTCAAACTTCCAAGTGAGAAAACAAAAAGAAAAAGATGAAGACAGAACGAAGAAAGCAAAACAGCTGAGCATCAAAATAAGAGTAGTGGTGGGTGGGTGGGTGGGTGGGGTCTATCTCAAAAGTTTTGATTTAGCATTATCCAAAGCTTCTTTAATAAACTAAATCGGGATATTTTAAAAAAAAAATTGAAAAGAATTTAAGCTGTGTCTAGTGTCCGTGTTTACCGGTTTTTAGGATAATTAATCAATTAATTAGTATTTATTTATTTATTTATTTTGAAAATTATTTTATAGGATAATATTTGGCCAAGATTGAAGATTGGCCTATATTTTAGGTTTTATGTTTGGCAGTTGCGCAAACTGATGTTGTCTGGTAAAAACTGTGTCGCTGACTGTGTTTTGCGTTTTCTTAATATTGGATAAGTTAGTGTTCTTGATAAATCAACTTCTTTCAGCTTCGTATTTCCGCTTCGGTTCACGTGAAAACAGAGATTTTAAATATACTTTCTTTTTTTAAAAATAAAATTAAATAGATTTCCTACATGATATTTTACTAACAAATTGGATTGTGTCAGTGATAATCCAAATCCAAAACTGTGATAGAAAAATTAGAAACGTTTGTAAATTTTATATCCATTTGGATAAATATTTACTTAAAATAAGTATTAATTTAAATTTAATGTCATATTAATTTTTAATTTAAAATTTATATTTAAATTTGTAACTATTTCAAATACATATTCATCCAAACTCATATATATATATAATGTCTATATGGTATATAATTACACTGTAACTATAATTATATTATTGGATCATAAATCTAACGTTGGATTTATATGTAAATAATTATGTATTATGGACTGTCAAATTATATTAAACTTACTTAAAAGCGATCCAATAAAGTTTAGTAATTTGGGATTTAATATATCTGATAAGGTGTTGGTTTTTAATGTGTAGAAACTTAGGGTTATTCATATTTAGTATGGATAAAATAGAAATAACATGATATATATATATATATATATATATATATATATATATATATATATATATATATATGTGTGTGTGTGTGTGTGTGTGTGTGTGTGTGTGTGTGGTTATGGTTCTCAGATTATACGAACAATACATTTTATTTCTTTTGGCATCTCATCGGCTAAAAGAAAATTTAGAGAAAACTTAAAAGAATTTCTTGAGTAAAATACGTATTAATCTAGAATCAATCACACCACTCTAAAAAAAGTTATGGGTCACTATGGATTTGGGTATGTTTTCCATTTAATAATTTTGTTTGTATTTCTTGATAATTTGACATGAGTGTTTGAAATTTATGTCATGGTTTTTGCAAAGTATTTAATTTAACAAGTGGTATAAGAGCCTCTAATTTATGTGATGGTTTTTACAAAAGGATTTCATTTAACTAGTAGTATAAGATTCTCTCATATTAGATTATTGAGAAATTGTTTCTCTATTTTATTTGATGAATTGAACTTTAAGGGTTACTCTATTTTTATTTGAATTCAGTTTTGATGATTTTTTGAATTTGGATATTTGGTTTAAAAAAAAAGAGAGGTTTTCGTTTCGGTAATGTTTTGTGGTTACAAAATATATTATTATTTTATATGTAACTACAGTGAATTTAAAGAATTTTTGGTGTGTGTATATATATATATATATATTAAGGTGAATTAATTGAAATAACATATTGTCAAAGCGACCTTTTTTGTTAAAATTAATTTGTCTTGAAATATGAAAAGTTATGTGCATGTAATTTATGTGAATATTGATAGACTCAAAATAAGATCATATTTGACAAGAATTGCATGTACACTTGTGGTAATTAACACGTGATAATTGTTCAATTTTTTACATAAATAATAAAATAGCCCAAAAAAAATTTATTATTTGACATATTCTTATTATCAATGTTACTAAGATATCACTTATAAATTAATATTTTGTCCAAAGATAAAATATTAATGGAGTGTTTTGTGTCTTAAGATGAGATTTACCTTTATTTTGAATTTATTATTGTGATAATAGGTTTCAAGACTTATGTGAGTTTGTTTTGCTTGTTTAGTGTTCCTTATATAACTATAACTCCAACTAATATTATTGCCAACATCAATTCAATTTTTATGTTGAATGGCTTTAACTTGAAGTCATGGTAAGAGAATCTTTTAATAGTTCTTGGAGTCATTGATCTCGATCTTGCGTTAATTGTTGATTCTCCTCCACCTATTACAACTGAAAGTACCGCTGATAAAAAAAGGGATAAGGAAAGGTGGGAGAAATTGAATTGCATGTGCATAATGATTACGAAAAGAGTCATTTCTGAAGCATTTAGGGACACAGTGTCTGAAAATATTATTATTACAACTAAAGATTTCTTTGTAGATATTAAACAAGATTTGTTAAGAATGAGAAGGCTGAGATAAATATGCTCTTAACAACTTTAATTTCAAAAAGGTGTAAGGGTAAAAACAATATCAAGGAATACAACCTAGAGATGTCTCATCTTGCTTCTAAGCTGAAAGCACTCTAGTTTGATCTATCTGAAAACTTGTTAGTGCATTTGGTTCTTATATCTCTTTTGACACAGTTTAACCAGTTTAAAATGAACTGCAACTGTCAGAAAGAGACTTGATTTCTGAATAAGCTCATATCACATTGTATCCGAGAAGAGAAAAGGTTAAAGCAAGATAAGACAAAATGCTCACCTAGCCTTAACCTCTAAGGACAAGGGCAAGGGAAAGAAAATAAAGTGGGATAAAGAAGTTGCACATACAACACCTCAAATGAAACAACTGTATAAATCAAGTGAACCATAAGGTAAAGGTTGTTTCTTTTATGAAGCTAAAAGGCATAGAAGGAAGAAATGCACCAATTATCACGCATGACGTGCTAAGAAAGGTAAGCTTCTTAATATGGCTTGTTTTGAGGTTAATTTAACTTTGGTACCTAAACACACTTGATGGATAGATTCTGGTGCAACAATTCATGTAAGTGCATCTATGCAAGATTGCTTGAGTTGCTGAAAGCTAAATGACGATGAAAGATACATCTATATGGGTAATAACAAGATAGTTGAAGTAGTGACAATAGGAAAATTTAGATTATTATTAAAAACTAAAAATTATTAGGATCTTGATGAGACATTTATTGTATTGTGTTTTAGGCGAAATTTGATTTATGTTTCCACCTTTGACAATTTTGGTTTTTCTTATTGAATTGAAAATGAAAAATTCATATTGTTTCGTGATGATTCAGAATTATTTGGTATCGATTATTTATCAGGTTGTGATAATCTTTATTTGTTGGATGTAGTTGTCTCTTATAATTAATCCCTACAATTAAGTACAAGAGGTGTAAAGATAAAATTTAAACAATGAGAATTTTGCTTCATTAGGATACAAGACAAAGAATTGAGAGACTTGTGTCACATGAAATTCTTGATTCCTTTGATTTTATAGATTTTGATGTTTGTGTTAATTGTATAAAGGGAAAACAAATCAATAAAAGGAGATTTGAAGCCAATAGGACTTTAAACGTCTTAGAACTTATATATACAATCCCTTGTGGGTCATTTCCTACAAACACTTGGAATGGTCAATAATATTTTATAACGTTCATGGAATATTTTTTAAAATATGACTTTATTTCTCTCATTCATGAAAAGTCACAATCATTGGATATGTTCAAAGTTATAAGGTTGAAGTTGAGAACCAACTCGACAAAAAGGATCAAAAGCATTAGGTCTGACCGTGGTGGTGAATACTATAGTAGATATGACGGTTTAGGTGAACAAAGTCCAAGACCATTTGCTAAATTCCTGAAGGAATGTGATATCGTGCCACAGTACACCATGCCAGGTTCACCCACTATGAATGGTATTGCTGAAAGACGAAACATAATGCTTAAGGAAATGGTAAGGAGCATGACTTCTCATTCTACTTTACCAGAATCACTCTAGGGAGAAACACTTAAGACTACAACTTATATCCTTAATGGGTTCCAACTAAAGCAACTACTAAAACTCCTTATGAGCTATGGATAGGCAAAAAACCTAGTTTAAAACATTTGCACATTTAGGGATGTCCATCTTAGGCAAGACCTTATAGGCCTAATGAAAATAAACTGGACTCAAGGACAGTGAGTTGTTATTTTATTGGATACTTTAAAATATTTGGGGCTATAAGTTTTATGATCCCATAGCTAAGTAGATTTTTGAGTAAGAAAATGCTTGGTTCTTTAAGGATATCGAGTTTGTGGGGGGAGATAAGGTTAGAGACTTGTCTTCGAAAAGGAATGTGTTGATATTCCCACATGTGTTATTAGTATTGATTAGAATTTCATTCCTGACTTTGTTGAGGACACAACATGTTTAAGAAGAGCAAACTCTACCACTTCAAGAACTTGTGCCATTAAACAGATCCACTAGAGAAAGAAGAAGTGTAGTGCCAGATGACTACATTGTATTTCTTCAAGAACATGAGGTTGACATTGGAGTGACAGAAGATGATCTAATCAACTTTTTTCAAGCCATGAAAAGTTCTAACTCTGAAAAGTAGTTTAATGCCATGCATGAAGAAATGAAGTCCATGAAAGACAATGACGTGTGGGATCTTGTCCCATTGCCAGAAGGTGCAAAACCCATTGGTTGCAAATGGATATTTAAACCAAGAGGGATTCAAAAGGCAATGTGGAGAGATAAAAACTCATCTTGTTGCAAAGGGCTTTACATAGAGGGAAAACATCAATTATAAAAAGACTTTCTTGCCAGTTTCTTCGAAAGACTCTTTCAGGATCATAATGGCATTAGTGATACATTTCAATCTTTATTTGCATCAGATAGATGTAAAGACAACATTTCTAAATGCCAACATTGATAAAATGATTTATATGGTGCAACTAGAAAACTTTTTATTGAGAGATCCAAAGAATATGCTTTACAAACTCAAAAAACCCATCTATGGGCCCAAGCAAGCATCTTGATAATGGTATTTCAAGTTTCATTAAGTGATTATCTCATTCAATTTTGAGATAAACTTGGTTGATGATTGTGTATATTTTAAGTTTTGCAGGAGCAGACATATTTTTCTAGTTTTATATGTTAATGACATTTTGCTTGCCAGTAACGATATAAGCTTATTGCACGAAATCAAGAGTTTTCTAGCTAAGAATTTTGAGATGAAAGATCACGATGATGTATCTTTTATGTTAGCAATTCAAATATATTGGATCACTCTCTGGGTGTTCTTAGATTGTCACAAAAGAGATATATCGAAAGGGTTCTTAAAAGATATGGTCTACAAAATTGCAAACCAAATGATACTCCTGTGACTAAGGGAGACAAATTTAGTCTCAGTTAGATGCCCTAAGAGTGATTTTGAGAAAAAGGAAATGGAGAAGATTCCTTAGGCATTTGTAGTAGGGAGTCTGATGTATGCTCAGGTTTGTACGCTTCTAGATATTGCACATGTCACTGGGATGTTGGGCAGATATTTAAGCAATGTAGGAATAAATCATTGGAAAACAGTCAAATGGGTTTTGCGATACTTATAGAGAACCAAAAACTACATGCTCATATATCAGAGGTTTGATCAGCTAGAGATCATTGGGTTTACTAGCTCCAGTTTTGTCAGATGCCAAGATAGTATAAAATCTACTTCGGGCTATATTTATTTGCTAGTTAGCAGTGTCATTTCTTGTAAAAGTGCTAAATAGTCTCTTATAGCTTCTTCTATCATGACAACAGAGTTTATAACATGTTATGAGGTGTCTAATCATGGAATATGACTACAAAATTTCTAAATAAAGAGTTCAAAATGGACAATTGTCTATTAAGCACGTTGACATTAACTCCATGATTGTGAAATTGCTTACTAAGGGATTGTCACCCAAGATATTTCATGAGCATACTACTTGTATGAATGTCATGCTATTTGAGGATATTCTGTTTTAGTGGGAGTTTGTAACTTTGAATGCTTTTGATATAAACATTTACAGTTATTTCAGTTCATGGATATTTTAAGGTTATTTTATGCAAAAATAAAGTTTTGGTTTATTTTTACTTTGATTTTAGTATGGTTTGATCTCACTAGAGTTTAAGTTGGACCGATTGGAAATAGACATATTTAGATGACTTTATATGAAATTTTCATGCCACACATCCACATCATGATTCATGTTATATTGATATATGTGACCATTGATAGATAAAGGTACGATAAATGTAATGAAGACCCTTTTGATCTTATATTGATATGATTGATGGACTGGATTGGTTACAGATACATTTTTGTAATGACAACAAAGTTGAGCTCATATATTTATTTTGTAATACATAATTATAATGTTATAAATGTAGTCCAAGTGAGAGATTGTTAAATCATAAATCTAACGTTGGGCTTATATGTAAATAATTATGTATTATGGACTGCCAAATAATATTAAATCCAATTAAAAGTGATCCAATAAAGTTTAGTAATTTAAGTTTTAATGTATCTAATAGGGTGTGGACTTTTAATATATAAAAAACTAGAGTTATTCCTATTAAAATAGGAATAACATGTTATATATATATATGTGTGTGTGTGTGTGATTATGGTCCTCAGATTATACAAACATTGCGTTCTGTTTCTTTTAGCATCCCATCACTCAAAAGAAAGTCTAGAGAAAATTAAATAGCTCTTTTGGTGAGGAATACGTATTGATTTAGAAGGCCAACCATACAACTCTAAAAAATTATTAGTCACTGTGGATTCAGGTACGCTTTCGTTTAATAATTTTATTTGTATTTCTTGATAATTTAACATGAGTGTTTGAAATTTATGTGATAATTTTTACCAAATGGTTTCATCTAACATATATATGTAATTTAGTTATTTATTAAATTGATTCAAATAGGTTGAATTTGATTTGAACATCTAACTAGGATAATAAAAATATTCAAAATTAAATTCAAAATATAGTATTCATTTGTCTAATTTTAAGTTGAATATTTTAATTGATTCAAATTATCTAGCATACGTGTTCGACCGAAAATAAGCAAAATAGGGCAATTATATTTTTGATTTTTCTATGTTTTTGTTATTATTTTTTTTCGAAGGGTTAGATAATGAAGTAGGAAAGAACCGAAATATATATATATAAGGATAACCATGAATCATGAGATTGATATTGGCTGTGGAGCCATCTTGTGGATCAATTTGAGACAAAACCTTATCGACAGCATCTTCCAACCACATGACAATCGTATGCTAAACATTAAAATAACATGCTAGTTTTGGCCCATTGTGTCAAATTTATCTCTCTTATTTAATAAGCGGTTTGATAACATAATTAAGTATTTAAAATAAAAATATTAAATAATTATATTGTTTAAGTTTATTTTATAAATATTTTTAATATTTAATATTCTATGTGCATTTGATAGTAAATTTCTCTTAAACACTTAATTTTAAAATATTTGATTTTATTAGTAAATAATTTATATTTAATGTATTAAATAATAAAAAATATCATTATAATTTATTACTTAAAAATTGATAATATATTTATTATATCCAATAATACGACAATGTTTTTATTGAGAATTATATTAAAATATTTGATCAGATTAATCTCTCATTTTTTCAAGAGTATTTTGAATCGAATTGTTATATTTTTCTTTACAACGATATAAATGTAATTTGTCTATATTAAAGTTACAAAAAATTAATATAGGAAAAAATGATAAATTAAAGTATCAAAGTTTTTTTGATTCAAAGTTTTTTTGATTTATATAGTATAAAATACAGATGTGTTATCTTCATATCAAAGATTATCATACCGATATTTTATGATCACGATATTCTTACTTTGATTTTTCAGTGGTTTTTTATCAGAATTTAGATTATTGACCCAAAAATATTATTTTTCTTTTTTTTTTTTGCAAATCGTCTCTTTTTCAAAGAAATGAATAATTAAAATAATGATTGTTTGCGATAACACTGAGAATATCAAAAGAGAGAATATTAAAACTCATAATATTCAATAAAGGATGTATGGATTAGAATAGCAAACTAAACATTATGAAGTAAAAATGATAACTGACCATAGTTTTCTTTAGAAAGTTGGTGCTTTACATATAATAAATTGAATTTCCAAGAAATTGCACCTCCCTCCCTCCTAAGGTAAAACATCCAATCTGTCATGAATTTGTTATCATCCACACTCAATATCCAACTTGCATTAATACATCCTTTTAGTATAGTAGGAGACGTTTGAATATTATAGGCCAAGGTCTTAAGAATATTAGGATTATTAGTAAATATACGCAATTTACTAATTACAAATGCAATATCTAATCTTTTTTATTGTGTTGCATATGTGATACTACCTATAGCGCTTGCATACTCATTATTCGTTATTCTTAAATAATTTGATACTAGATCAAACAAATTATTAATCTCTTTAACTTTTAAGTGATTGAATTTCTTTAGCATTTTCTCAATGTAATAGAATCTCCAATAAACTTTTTATTTGAGTAAAATTCTTTACTTTAAAAAGTCAATCCAAAAAAATGATCTCCAAAATACTTTTTATTTTTTCATTTTAGAGTAGAGAATTTGTTTGACTCTCTATATGTAGAAAATCAAACTTCATTTTTCACTCTAATCGTCATTAAAATATTTCAGTTTTCTATACAATATATCAATTGATATATATTGTTTTTGCTTTGTTTATTAAAAAAATTTTTATCTTTCATTCTCAATAGTCATTTAATTTTGTTGAGCATTTAATATTTTATTAGATAAAGCAAAATAAAGATTAAAAATATCAAGAATTTATTAGAGCTGTACAAATTTCTTCACTCTTTATATTTATTTTTTTTAAAATTCTCTTGATTGTGCAAAAGATACTTTTTAGAAAAAAAAAAACACTATTGAATATACTCTAATAAGATTGATTTAATACATATCCCTATTATTTCTTCTTATCTCACTCCATTTGTTTCAAAATAGACGTTGTTTTAGAAATAAATTTTTATTCTATAATACTTGATGTTTTACAATTATTTATAAATATTAATTAATTTTTTTCAACTCTACCATTTTTCTTTTTTATAATAATTATTTCTTTTACAGTGCGACATAATTTATGAAAATAATTAATTAAAGATAGTATAGTTTTTTACTTATATAATAACACTTATTAAATCATTTTTTAATATATATGCAAAAATTTTAAACGAAATCTATTTCTTAATAGAGTAAATAATACCTAGTATGGTATCAACTTGCCAATGATCCTTCATTTGAAATGTGTTAGAATATAAAATATCTCTAAAGCATTCAACATGAATTTCATGTTCTGCCAATGAAAGAAGTTATTCCGTCAAATCTATCAAGACAAATAAAACCTTGATTCATAAGTTTCATGTTGTTATTCTCCATGGTGATAGAAAATATAAAATGTAGTTTTTAGATTTTATCATTATGAAGAATAACAACAATAATAAATGGAATGAAGATTTGAAATATGTATGAATGTATTTTCTTAAAAATGATATTTATACGCTTGTTTTATATATATATATATATATAAATTGCTATGGGTCCTTATGCAAATAGTTTAGTAGAAGATGACAAGCGTTTGACAGACATAACACTAAGAAAATGCGTATTTTGAGGTATAGAGTTGTTCATAAAAAATTTCAAATTATGTATGTAGTTTATTTAATTATGTGTGATAATTATATTAAAAATAAAAATTATGTAAAATGATAAATAATTACACATATTAATGAAATTATTATATAAACAATGATAGAATTCAAATTTAAAAAAAAAAGTTTTTTGAATTTTGAAATTTAGAATTGGATGCTTAGAAAATAGTTTTCTTATATTAAAAATAACACAACTCTTAATTAATAGATATATCTTTTCACTTAAAAACTCCTGTTTTTAATAAAAGAATACAACACTTCATTTAAAAGATATAATTCTTGATAAGAAATATATCTCCTCACTTAAAAGACAAAACTCTTAATTACAAATTTTTATTAAAAAATGCAATTTATTATAAAAAAAAGTCTAAATTTCAATATTTTTTTAATATGTGAACAACTTCTTGAGATATTTTAAAAATCAGATTGAATTGATATATCATATCAATAAAATAAAAAATCAAATCAATAATTAATTCAACTTGATTTATACCATTTTTTAATATTATTTTAATATTTTATTTATTATTAGATTAATTGAGTTCGATCAATTGATCAAATAAAAAATCAGTTCATTAATGAATTCGCTAAAACATTGCTTTCCAACACAAAAAGAAATATGGTCACGGACTAGAGAGAGATAAAGTTACGGGCAGGGGTAGCCCACTGCTTTGATCTTCTCGCCCATTGTTCTGGAACTCTAGTTTGTCGAAGTGTACGCTAAGGTATCTTCTAGAATTGGGCCGCGGGTTTATAATAATATTTGGCCTTTTTGTGGGAAGAAAGAAATTAAGAGCAATTTATTTTCCAAAAGTATTTCAATTACATTGAGTAATAATAAGTATGGGTGGAATTTAGGTAATAGATTAAATTGTTTTAAATTGGATAATCATCGGATAAAGAGTGTGGACGCAATTTTTTTTAAATAAATGGATTTTTTTTGGTATATATAATTGCAACCCTGTTTGGGACTGATCTACAAAATTTTGTTAGTAAGGAAATATATATATATACACACACACACACTCCATTAATTATTAAATTAGTGAAATATATTTATTTTCTCATTAAGGATATGAATGAAAAGATGTATTATATGTGATAACATTTTTTAAAATAAAGGGAATAGTTTATAAACTCAAAATTAATGCATAAAAAATTAGTAATGTATTTATGTTATAAGTGCCAATTAATATTAAATAAAATTATTTTCATAAATTATAACTTTATTTTAATTTAAACATTATACTAACAAGTTTATAGGTAAGTAAAAAAATATTAATTAGTTCAAGTTAATTATTTGTATTCTTATATAATAAATAAATAGTGTATTAAATTTTTAAATATGTGAAATATATAATTTAAATTTACAAAAGAATTAAATATATAAGCAAATATAAATTATCAAGTATGAGGTGTGTTTTACTACGGGGATAAATATTTTAATTAAAAATTAAATTTCGAGATCATATATATAAAATTAAATTATTTGGGACAGAAAGGGCAATTGCCCTCACTGTATATCCATCCCAGATCATTTTTAGCCTGGTCTACATGTTATTACGATATAGTAGTTAAATGAAATTTGGTAAAATTAAAAATTAAAAATTTTAAATTCTTAATCTAATCAATATATTTGATAACTGCAATTATTAGAAATCATTAAAATATTTTATTGGACATATTTAATTTTATAATAATAATAATTTTAAGGTTTAGAAACAACCGTCATACAATCAAAATAATTTTTCTCATAAACATACAAAAATAAGAGCATAAAAGTCAATAATTATTTAAAAATATATTAAAGTCATAAAAGTCAAAAGAAAATTTTAGTTTATTAGTGATAATTAAAAGATGTATTAAAGAAATGAAATTCATTTCACTGAAAAATATTCAAGAATCAATAATTTAGTGTTTTAAGTAGAAATTTTAATTGACTTATTACTCTAAGTGATATTTTTTACTTAATTGAAAATTTTAAGTTAAACTAATATTATATTATTAAATTATCTTAAAAGTAATAAATATTGAAAATCTTAATTTTGTGTGACAAGTTAAATTATCAAACACATCTTCATTGGGATGATTTTTTTTTTTTTTTTTTTAGAAAAAAAAGCTCTCCCATATTAGTTTCATATCTAAAAAATGAATTTCTCCAAATATAAACGCCAAAATCAATTCGAGGTAAATAATGAAGTCATCTATTTGAATTCAAGCCATTGCCTCTTTTTTCCCTTTCTAAACTAATCCACCATGGACCAATATATATTGAGTGGAGCCCAGTTAGACTCATACTCATGCAATTAGCTGCTTTTTTTTTTCCTTGCCTTGCTCTGGAATTTAATTATTTGATAGAAAACTTGCCAGGCCAGAAGGTCAATCTAGAAGTAGATGGGAAGGGTGTGGTGGGGATGATACAAGGTATGGAGACCGCGAAGAGGGATTTTCATGCCACTGTGATTGGAAATTACCAGCTTCTAACTCGGGATTAGGAGGCACAGGTTCAATATATATGTATTATGAGATTAAATTTTTAGCTGATTAGTTGGCAAATTATGCAGTCAGTTTATCTGTGGTAACATATATATATGTATTAAGATCCTCTGTATTTTTTTTTTTTTTTTGGTTGGGAATGATTTTGAAAAAACATAATATTTTTTAATATTAAAAACTTACATTTATTAAAATTGTTAACTTTAAAAATTAAGTTCAAATAAATTAAAAAAAAAAAAGAAGAGAACATGAAGAAAACTCCGCATGGCAAATAATAAGAGAAACGGGAAATTTGCATACCAATCAATATCAAGGCCACATGATTTTTGGCCCATCTAAAAGCCTGCGGCTGAACTATGAAAACGCAAACATAAAAACCACAATCCCAAAGCCTGTGAATTTTTTTAAGGTTGAAACTACACCTTCCAGATAAGATGCCTGCAGACGTCAATATGTGTTATTTGATTAATTGAATCTCATCCAATCATCATTCTCTGAACATTGTTCATAATTGGTACTGCTTTCTGCTTAATCTTTTCAATCCAGTTTCAATATTCGCTCCAGGATTTTTTACATAATCATGTACATATGTCTCAAATATATAAGCAAACTACTTTGGACGAGCTTCTTCCAATTCGCGCAGACCTTCAACCTTCTGCTCAATCTCCTCAATCAACTCCTCGCGCCACAGTTCAGCTCTAGCAGATTCTTCAATGTCCTCTTGCTGCATTACCATATATGCACTTTGTTAGTCACTATATTCTGCTTATGCACTTGACCTCAACTCAAGTGATGAGCATACCAACTAGTAACTACACTATAAAATAGCCATTCAATGGTTTCATTACACATAATAAAATTATGCCTAGTAATCCCTCGTATTCGAGTCGATTTTTATGGGTTTTGAAATCTTAACAATAATATATCAACTGTGAGATTGCAAGTTCGAACTCTATTCAGAACCTAACTAATTTAAAAAGAAAAAAGAAAAGAAAAAGTAGTGAAGCAATACCTTCTCATAGACCCAATGTCCAGTACCATCACCTCCGTCTTTCCTATATGCATCTGAATCATAATATGGATCCTAACCCAAAATTATTTTGACATTGCAGTTAATTATTATGTTTCCAGATTTAAATCTTGCAAGAGTGTCAGTTTGAATGAATGACAAACTTACTTTCGTTGAACCGAAGAACATGCATCCCCAGCAAGTGAACATAATATAAAATACATCTGAAATTAGAGGAGAAAAGATGAAGTGAAAATCAAACTCTGAGCAAAATTCATTCATTTTAAGATGGACAATATAAAGAAAATACACTCACAAACATTCTTTATGGCACGATCACTGAGATGCCATATTGATTTGTAAGTTACAAGATCTCTTTCACCTTCCATATGCTCAATTAACACTGCCATTAAAGGCCAATCTGGGAAACCATTCACTTTAGTCAAGCACCCTCTTCTAATCTTGCTGGCATCCACCTATCATTAACATAGAATTTCAACATTTTATTCTTCAACCTTTATATCTCATACCCAAAAAAAAAAAATAATAAATAATTCTACGAGACCAATAAGTCCTTAATTCAATATTATTAGAATCATCAACAAAAGAAAAACAATCAATATAAAATTTACCTGGTGACACCGATTAAAAGGTCTGGGTCTAGAATATTGCCTAAGGTGCAATTTTGTTGACAGGAAGGAGTTATTGATACGTGGATTCGTAATGGTAAAACCCATGATAGCTTCAGCCATTGTTGTCGAAATTTTGGTAGTGAAGTGGCAGTCTCAGAATTCAAATTTTGTTATGGTGAAGGAGTGGATAAGCATATCATTCACATCCACCCTTCGTTTGTTGGATATGGGTTGATGTAGTCCAGTTGCCTGCCTGAATTTCTAGGGAAATGACCAGCATATCCCCTGACATGATAATGTAAGTGCAGCCATCCAAATGTTGGTTACAAAAGAGCCAACAAGTCTATGTTTAAGGGAAACAACTTGTTTATTAGGACATAATCCACTAAAATAGTTAAAATTATAATAGATTCTTATTTTAGTTAATGGATGATTTAAATAGTGGAGCAAATAATGCATAAACATCTTGACTTGTTGACGATTAAATGTTAGCATAAACTATCAAATTATCTTTAAATAATTAACTTAGCATGATAATAAGATTAATAAAATACAATTATATAAAAAAATTTATAGAGTATATGTTCCATATAAGAAAATCTAACCTAATTTAGCTATTTCATAGGAAGTTCAACATTGTTTGCAGCTGGGTTTTCAAATTTCTAGCTCTTGTAGCTTATCATTATTTTAATAGCATGATTTGATAATGGACTTTGTTTATAAAAGATAAGCGCAAAAGATTTAGGAAAATGTATAGTAAGGCTTAATAGAAATAAGAGAAAAGGAAAAAATAAATATATTAATATTAATTTGTCTTTTGTAAATAAAAGATATGCTATTCTAAAATTTAAGAATTTTCTTTTAGAATTATAAAATAACTTATTGGTGTTGTTACATAATTGGATTTGGTGCATATAATATTAATAGTAATTCTCATTGCAAATCTCAAAGATTAAACTAAATATTTCATGCAGAATAATTTAGGTATAGAATAAAATTATACCTTAGTTATTTTTTAAAAAAATTACCTTAGTTATTTTCAAAAAAATTACTGATTCCTAATCAAAACTTTTTTTAAAAAAAATGTTTTAAAAGTAGAAAGCCAAACGTGGAAAATATATGAGAAAATTATATGATGCACACTTTTTTGTTTGATAAAAATATTTATATCTTGCATTTTATAAAAAGACATTAGGGTGTATTCCTATTTTTTTTACATTATTACACTTGTTGCACTATTCACTATGTCGCACCATTTTTAGTTTCTCTCATTATCACAATAGATTGAATTTTCGGTACCATTTTCCATTTTTATTTCCTCAAATTATCACGTTTACTTATATTTTTGGTTCATACTTGAATTTATTCTGTAATATTTCTATATTTATTCTCATTTGATATGGTATTTTTCCTATCTGCTAATAATTTTAGTTGTGATTAATAGTAATTCGCAAATTTTAAAGAAGTTCGTAAACTCCAAGTTAGAGAGATGTGCAAGTGTTTTAAACACTAGTGTAATGGGTAGGCAATCAACTCAAAGTAAATCTCTAGTGAAAAGAAGCGTTGGAGGTCATAGAAAATGTGAAGTTGTGAGCACTGTTGATTATAAATTGAAGAGTAAGTTGGAAAAACATGGTAGTTTTTAGATGTCGTTGTTTTGGATAAAGAGCAAGATTGTTGAGGATAGTGATTTTGAGGAAGAGAGTCATAGGATTGAGAAATCAAAACTGAGTAAGCGTTTATTTGGTAAAGAAGTAGTTGAGAATGTCTCATTTGTTGAGGATCTAGTTGTGATTTCTCAGGTAATTTTTTGGATTATTTTATTTTATTTGATTTTGTTTTATTTTTATTTGTTTGTTGTTGATTTTTGGTTTACTTGTTTTGTTATTTTTATTTTTTTAGTTGTTGAAGTATTTTTTGTTTTATTTTGTGTTGGTTTGTATGTTTATCTTTATCGTTTAGGTATTGTTGATTTGTGGTTTATTTTATTGTTTTGATGTTGATTTGTTAGTTTTAAAGTTTT
>CATIWR010290020.1:0-24551 GCA_949677035.1 Omphalea diandra
CAATATACAAAATCATAATAAATGTAAAGGCAAAAGTTTAAGATTTGGAAAAAAATCAAATAAGCTAAAAAATAAATAAATTTAGATATTATTTTAATATATGAAGAGATAAATCAAAATAAACTCAACAAGTGACTAAAATTTTATTTAAAAAATAAAAAAATATATTTCTAATTAAAATGACTATAAATAGTTGATTAGAGAAAAAATAAAAAAGAAAAAGATAGAGCTAACATCTCATCTTAATATTAAACTTTCAAATATTATACTTACATTCTAAATGATTACTCAATCATTAAGCTATAGCCTTGAATGGTCCTATGTTCATAAGTGCTTAAATGGTCCAAAACCTTTAAAATTTTTAAAGTTTTAGTTATTAAGCGGACATAGTTGTTGTGATTATTAAGTCTGATTATTTATGTAAGAATAGTATACAAAAAAATTGTGGATAAGAATACTAGAAGTTCCATTATGTTTCTAATTGTTATCCTTCAACAATATAATATAATGAATCAGTAAAAAAAAGAAGGTGTTTCAGCCATTTATTACAAAATTAATATTAAAAATGAAGTCATCTTAATGTACGCTACAAGTATTTGCATAATTAAATTTTTATTTAATAATATATGTGAAGAACCTGCTAATTAATAACATGATTAATACTAATTATGGATAATGATAATATAACATCACTTATAAATTATCGTATTTATTGTTTGTATTATTTTTAATTGTAGCATTAATATAATGGTAATTTTTAATGTATTGATCGTTTTATATTTAACAAGTATTAAAAACATTTAATTTTATTATTTATTCATTGAGCAGTCAATTATCTTAATTAATTTTTCTAAAAAAGAAATTTTAATTAAGGGTCAAAACCAACTATTAATTAAAACGACTAATACTATTCTAACGGTACCATTTACAGTATTTAAAGACACTATAGTTTCAGTATTTTAGTTACATATTGTAATGAATTTTATGCAATATTATCAAATATAAATCATACATCTCATTTCACATGTTATATTAATAAAATTATATATTGATATAAAAATAATTTAAAATTACATATTACGATTAATAATATATTAATTTTTTAATTTAAAATATAATTAGATAATCTTTATACGTAACTAATAAACATATAAAAAATTATATATTATTATGAATTTTATGTAATATAATCAAAATTTTTATGTAATTTGTTATATCTCTTCACATAATATAAAAAGAGTTGCATATATTTAATAATTTTTACATATTATATTGATAAATTTATTTATTGAAATGAAAATAATTTAAAATTACATATTGCAACTAATAAATATATAAATTTTTTCAATTCACAATGTAATTTGATAATCCACAATCGTAACTAATAAATATACAAAAAAAAAAATTAAATATTGCCATGAATTTTATAAAATTTTGTATGTAAATTGTAAATATATTTACGTAATATAAAAAAGTCGTATATATTTAATGAATTTTTACATATTATTGATTCGATAAAAAAACTAAGACATTAAAATATAATTTTGAGGCAACCTAAATATAAGTCACTTTATAATTAAATAGATACATGATCAGTGTTTTCTAAATTGGATCACATTAATCATTCAAATTAATAAAATTGAGAACTAATCAGTGATTTAGTTTGGTTTGATGTTAAAAACTAGCTGCATAAAAAACCGATTAAAACTAAAAAAAATAGTAGAAATAAAAAGTATATCTAAAACTAAAAATCATATCAATTTGATTCAATTTAAAAATACATCATTTTGTGAAAATTTTAAAAAATTGCACTATTTTATTCACAATTTTAATTTCAAAAATATGTTTGTATTACTTTATAATATTGTATATTTTCTAATTTTAAAATATTTTTCAACATTATTTATTTATTTAAAGAATAAAAAAGTAACTTATTGAATTAAATTGATTGAAACTAGCTGAATTGAGAATTGATTGATTGGTATGGATCTGCCAACTCTAAAGTAAGAGTGACAATGAGTTAGGATTCGGACTATTGAAATTTATGAGATCAAGTTGGGTCGAAGCTCAACACAGTTCAAATTTAAGCTAAAATATTAAATACATTTATGAACTTGTCATTCAGCGATAATGAATGATAAAATAATTTTTTCATCAAATTTATCTTTGAATTTATATTTTTCATCAAATTTACCAACAAACTTATTTAATATATTTCTCTTTATATATGATGTAGTTGAATGAATGAGTATAATTATTACTCTATAAAAATATCGTTGTGTCAAAATGAAATTATGTTTTTGGATTTAGAAACTTAAAATTTTTTTTTATAGAAAATTGTATTTTATTGAAATATATCTAAGTTCGGTATTCTTAAATACATTTTTTAATTATATAATCATACTTGTTCATCCAACTTTAGCGAGTATAAGGAGAAATGAGTTATAAATAAATATAATAGTATGCAAAAATATTATTTAGAGGTAAATTTAATAAAAAATATAAGTTCACGATTAGATTAAATTTGACGAAAAAATTTATTTTATCTTTTATTATTATTGGCAACAAGTTCGGTGATATATTTGATTTTTTAAACTTAAAAATTCACGATACTCACGTCATAAAGTACAAATATTGCGATGTGAGCGCGAATAGAAAAATTTGGAGTGGCAATATCATTTGCCATTCGAATAAAAACAAGCACATTTTAATACGTACCTTTCACTCAAAGAAGCGAAGGTGATCTGATTCATCTTTCTTTTTGTTGCTCTTTTTACTTTAACCCGAGACCAAGACGGTAAAAGAATATCTGATAACAAGCACCGGCAACGCAATGGACAACGCCGGTTAGTCCGTCTACTCTCTTTCTTATTCTCTGTTTGGTTGCTTCTAATATCACTGAACGTAAACGATTAGTTCAATTTTTGTTTTGATTTCTCTGCCACCAAACAGATTGAATCTGTGTTATTTAGTCTGATAAATTGCTATTACCTCCGTGTGTGTGGTGTCTCCTTATTCGAATTTTGTCAAGGCAACTGAACAACGTTTTGATTTAGTCATGTAGTTTTGAGATTCTCCATTTCGAGGCATCGTAGATTATTGTCTATTTCCTACTTTAGTTTAGACAGGTTAAGTAGCTTTGGTTTTTACTGGATTGTGTGTATGTCATAGGTTTTAGTTTAGCAGATTCATTTTCATGTTGTAAATCTTGTGGCAATTTGATACGGGGTTATGCTTATATCCATGCTGTTGATAGGTTCTTGAGAGGCACCTGTTGCAAAGAAATATAAAACAATAGCCCTAATACGCCTTTCTTATAGCATCTTTTGCATTGCAATTCTAAAAAGTTACTTTTGTTTGATAAATTATAACATTTTTAAGTTTCGAGAATGTTTCTACTGCTTATGAAAGTAGTTTAGCTACCTTATTAATCTAATTCAATAGCTATTTGTTAAAGCTTCAAATATTAGCTTCTTTCAAATTCAACTTTATTTTTAACAGCCAAAACTCATATCAGAAAATCTATTATCAGTTAGTAAAGAAAATTACTTATATTTTTTTTTCCCAAAATCTGCTTTTGGCAATAGCAATGCCAAACATGTCTTTAGTTTTTTCCTTTGAATTTTAGTATTTTCAACAATTTCTTTGGTCTGCCTCTAGTCATTGTCGTTGTTGTTATCATATCAAGTTGTTACCTTCTAGTTATTTGACCTATCAAATGATGAAACACACAGCAGGGAGTCCTCAAGATGTTCTTGTGCCACCAGTTGAAGGTGTTGCCGGTGGAGGGACGGCATACGGATGGAATGATGGAGGTTTACATGGTGCAAATCTGCTTAAGGGATCAATTGACCCCTCAGAGGTTCCAACTGCAGATTTGGTGCATGTGTGGTGCATGCCAAGCACTGTGAATATTGGACCACAAGAGATGCCTAGACATTTAGAGCCTGTAAGTTTTATTATTATTGTTGTAGATAACTATTCCAGTTATATTATGTATATCACATTTGATCTTGGTAGCATGTGGTGTGTGTATAAAACAAAATGTTTCTTCAGATATGCCTCACTGTCAATTTATAGTGTCTGCATATCATTGAGTCATTCTAGCACCTATATTAGGAATTTTGACTGCTGTGCATAACATCTTCCTGTGACTACTAGCTCATGTACGGGGATTAGCAGTTCTTATAGATCAGCACACACTTGTTGTCCTGAAAATGTGCAGATTTGTGACTCTTGTATGCATGGTTACACCTAATTGTATTTTTTTAACATCACTTGTACTGAATGGTTATCGCGAGAATGCACATGAAGATCAGTACTTCGCATTTGGGCTCCTAGTCCAGATAATAGGGATAAAGGTCAAGGTTCTGTGTATTGTTCTAAAAGAACCTTGATTTTTCATGGTAATATTTAAAAGTTAGTTGTTTTTTTGGTGGTGTAATTTCTCGGCTTCTAAGTTCTAAAATTAGTTCTATTTGAAGATAAATCTTTTGGCAGCTAGGAATGAAAGAGAAAGTGTTCAAATTGCTATGCGCCCAAAAGTTTCTTGGAGCAGTTCTGGTAATGCAGGTATTGTGCTGTTTCAATGTACCGACTTATCTTCCACATCTGGCGATCGGTGAGGTTCTTGAAGCTATATGTTCCTTTAACAGCTTGGTTTACTCTTTTAGTTCATTATTTTAAGAATTTAGCTGTGGCAGGTTGGTGGTTGGACAATCAATTACATTTCGAAGAGTGGTGCCCATATTAGGTGTTCCAGATGCTCTTGTGCCTGTTGATCATCCAGTTAGTCAGATAAGCCTAGTTCCTGGGTATTTCCTCTTTCATTCATTTCATAGAACATATAACATGACAGTTGATTTCTTGATGGTTGAGAGTGAGATAATTTTATTGTTCTATCTGCTGCAGAGAAACAACTGCAGTATGGGTTTCCATAGATGTTCCAAGCGAACAGCCACCAGGACAATATGAAGGGGAATTCATCATTACTGCTATAAAAGCAGAGGCAGAGTAATACCTGTTTTCTTTTTACTTAAGTTGCTATTTGAAATTTGTTGCATGTTCAGTCTATACATTTTACCATCAATATCGAGGTCTTCAAGCTTTATATGAGCTCAGTACTTTTTTATAATGACTCTGTTGGACTCAAAGTTGACTGTCATAATTCATTGATACACAACAGATCTCGATCACAGTGCTTCGGCAAAGCTGAGAAGCATCAACTATACATGGAACTTAGGAACTGTCTCGACATTGTGGAGCCTATTGAAGGAAAACCATTGGATGAAGTGGTAAATGTCTGAACTTCCCATTGTTTTTTTTCTTTCTTTTTTTTCCTCATTGTCATTACCATTTGGAATCAAAATGTGGTCATTACAATCTGCTAATAAGCAATCCTTTTTTAGGTTGAAAGAGTGAAATCTGCCACTACATCTTTAAGAAGAATTCTTGTGTCTCCATCATTTTCTGAGTTCTTTTCAGATAATGGATCAGTTGATATGATGGATGAAGATGCTGTTTCAAACCTCTCAGTTCGTGTAAAGCTAAGTTTAACTGTGTGGGACTTCATACTTCCAGCGACCCCTTCACTTCCTGCAGTATTTGGTGTATCCTTATTTCATGAAGTCAAATGGTTATACAAGTCAAGATTGGTGATGTTCTCTTAAGGACTATGGCTGTAATGTGCGTCATAAAGAAGATAATAGATACTCTTTTGTAATTTCATACAAGTTTTCAACGAGAATTGGAACAAGGAAGAGGTCAAAAACAAGCAAGGAAGTGGGCACCTAATGAAGCTGAACAAGTGCACCATACTGCTAATTTTGGCTGAAGTTAAGATGGCTTAAGATAGAACTGTGCTGAACAGATCTAACGTCAAAGGCCAAGTTCTTTCACAGTGATGGGGGATATGACTTCTTATTTATTCTAGGAGGTGATGCCTTTTCATATATTTAAGGAATGATAACAGCTATAGCTAACAAGAATCTATTGCACATGAGAAAGAGACAACTGTAAACTACATTTGACTGGATGTGAAAACTTCAACCAATTATTTCATCACTATAGACAATTGCATAGTGTGCAGCAAACATTTTGTCAGGACATATTGTTCATGTGGCACATTCTTTATTTGTTAACATGTTATGGGCAAAAAATTGCTAAAAGATAGTGTCCTTTTCCTTAACTATATTTTTAGATATCAGATACCGTGATTGAGGATCGTTTTGGTGTTGAACATGGAAGTGACGAATGGTATGAAGCATTGGAACGACATTTCAAATGGCTTCTTCAGTATAGAATAAGCCCATACTTTTGCAGATGGGGAGAGCGCATGCGTGTTTTGACATACACCTGCCCGTGGCCAGGTAACTAAACGAGGAAAAGTGAAGAGTGACAAAATGTACTCGTGCACCTTTGATGAGTGCTTATGGTTCCTTGCACAGGTGTCCTTAATGTGTGGTCTTCAGCTGCTAAGTGAGATGCCAAACACATAGTTGCTGACTCTTCATATATTTTTTCGCTGAATCTTCTTTTATTTTTTTTTGTCTAATTTCAGCGGATCATCCAAAATCGGATGAATATTTGTCAGACCCAAGATTGGCAGCATATGCTGTACCATACAATCCAGCAGTCTCCGGGTATACAGTCAGTTGTCCACGCTCGCTTCTGTCAGGTATATTAACATTTAAAACTGATTAACTTCTATTTGCTTTTTGATGTGCAACAGTAATGATGCAGCGAAGGATTACTTGCAGAAAGAAGTTGAGATCTTGAGGACAAAGTCTCACTGGAAGAAGGCCTACTTTTACTTGTGGGACGAGGTAAAGAACATTCCAATTGGGGTCTGTTTTTGTACTCCCAGTGTACTTATTTCTACTTTTATGGGGTTGTCTCCTATTTGTTTCTAATAAAATCTTACTTGCCAGAAAAATAAAAATAAAAAAGATAATGGTTCCAAATAGACATGAAAATCATGCTATAGGATTTCTTGATTGATATACTTGATGACAAAACAAGATACATACCTCTCACTTTTTTCTCTATAATCTCTTAATTTGTCTATGGTGCCTAGATATATACATCCATTCAATAAAACAACATTTCCAATATAACATCATCCTGAGATTTTTTTTTTATCAATCTTTTCGACTGTGATGGAAGTGCAGTTGTAAATGTTTCACTTCCTACGCAACACCATTGCAATATATTTACACAATTTTAAACATTTTAATACCGTGATGTGTTCCATTATATTGCATTTTGATATTCTTGTAACTTGTTTACCGGATGGCAGCCTCTGAATTTAGAACAATATGATTCTGTCCGCAACATGGCCAGTGAGGTCCATGCTTATGCTCCTGATGCCCGTGTTTTAACTACTTATTATTGTGGTATTGATTTACTTCCTTCCCTTGTCCATTTACTGTAAATTGTGCTTTGTAGTTTTTGATATTTCCTTGGGGTTTTTTTGGGCTATTAGCTTATTATGGTGGTGTCTTCACGTGTTTCTTTTCTTAATGTAGGACCAAGTGATGCGCCACTTGCACCTACCCCTTTTGAGGCTTTTGTAAAAGTTCCAAAGTTCCTACGACCTCACACTCAAATTTATTGTACTAGGTATTGCTGTTGATTGCTTTGTTGCATGTGCCTTTTCTTTTTTTTTCTTCTGTTCTTTCTTTGGGTGTGTGCGGTGATTGTGATGAAGGGCTGACGGGGGTTATAATGCAATCTTTTTCTTTATTTAATCTGTTTTCCAGTGAATGGGTGGTTGGTAATCGGGAGGATCTGGTCAAGGATATTATCTCTGAATTGCAGCCAGAGAATGGCGAGGTAATATTTACTTTTTCAAGGCTTTTGCCCCTTTGAAGAATAATGTTCAAATTACAAATTATCTTCTGGTCCATAATAATCGAATGAATGATATAGGTTGAATTTAACCATCTTTTAAGTGGGAACTTTTGATGGATTATGCACTGCTAGAACTGTTTGCAATCCTCATTCCTCAGCTTTTGCCTTTTGGCATTTTGGGCCTGGTGCTTTTCATTTCCTTTGTTGTCCTTTAGCTAGTCCAACTTTACAGATTGTCATCATGCTATTGTTTAATTCTTGTCATTAGCTGATGTTCAAGGATGAGTTGGTACTTGTGAAGTCATTGTAAGCGATAGGTCATGCACATATTTTCTAACATTTTCAGAATCAATCATTTTGATATTTCTTGTAGTTTAGTAGTTACTGAGTTCAAAATAGTAAGATAATTGTTGAAACTGATGTAATGTTGTTTCCTAATAATTAATTCCGATGTTAATGAGGACTGTATGATATAATGATAGATTGTAAAAATTCATGTTGATGTTAATGAAGATTGCATATTCTTTTCTGGTTTGCTATTTTATAGAAATGTTAATCTCTGGCCAGAGGATTTCAGTTTTGATGGTCCTGATTCATATTTATTATAATGACTATAATTCTGTAATTCATTCTGATTATTTTGGGGAAATTACATGTTTTAGAATTTAGATGCATTTACTGATCATTAGCAATATTTATGGTTATGCTAAGGGAAGTGAACTTGCTCCTTCTGCAGGAATGGTGGACATATGTATGTCTGGGACCCGCTGATCCTCATCCAAATTGGCATCTTGGGATGCGAGGTACTCAGCACCGTGCTGTGATGTGGCGTGTATGGAAAGAAGGTGGAACTGGTTTTCTATATTGGGGTGCCAACTGTTATGAGAAGGCTACAGTTGCCAGTGCAGAGGTAGCCTTATTCCTTACAAACTTGAATGGCGCTTTTAATTTCCATTTATTGTCAGTTCTTTGTTTGGCTTTCCTAGACGTGAAATGTGGGTTTGTGAGCAGATAAGATTTAGGCGTGGGCTACCCCCAGGTGATGGGGTTTTGTTCTATCCTGGTGAGGTGTTCTCATCTTCGAGCCAACCAGTAGCTTCAGTTAGATTGGAGCGCATTCTTGGCGGCTTACAGGTGAATCTAATTATTCAATTATTTTGTAGTAAAAGTAGTGCACTGCGTGCTATTGTTGTGAATATTTTACAAGATCACATAGATTTTAAGTTGTTTCCATTATGCATTGATTGCACTGTACTTATGAGATTACTGTTTAATATTTTCATTGTACATTAACGACATGTTTAACTAAAAAAAAGGAAAATAGAATCTCATTCTTGAGATGATATGTTAGGGTTCTAATAGTTTTGTTTAGTGTATTTCAATACATAAAAATATAAAATTCAAATATTAACAGAATTTTCATAATTGACTCAATGAATAATAATTCTATATTTTACAAACAAATAAATCTATTTAGGCAGTGAGATTCAAAAAACAGTAAAACATCCTAATTCTTTTGAAATTTTATTCTTCAATTTTTAAAGTAAATTACGGAACCAAACTTAAAAATGAAATGAAAATTTTATTTCTATTTTGTTTTTTGGTGTACCAAACATGTCTATAGGTGATGCAAGTAAAGAATTCAAAAAAAGTTATATTCAAAGCAGTGTTTTTAAAATTGGACTGGTTAGTAAATCAGTTAGCTGATTGGTTCTTGAGTTAGCGGATTCGACTAGTCTGGTTTAACTAATTCAAAAATAAAGAAAATCCAAAAATGTATCATTAAACTAGCTCTAAAAAAAAAAAAATTAGAAAGAATAGAAATATTATAATATTTAAAAATAAAAAAATTTTGAAAACTAATTTAAATTTAACCAAATCGATCAATGATTCATTTTTTATTTTACCAATTTAATTTAATTTTTAAAATATTAATTCAAAGTCTCCAACTTAGAATGATGGTTTAGATATAGAATAGGGATTGTTGGAGAATTTCAGAGTTTTGAGATTTTAATAAATAAAGATTCCAACTGTAATGTATTCTTGAGTTGTGCGATAAAATTCAATTATAAGTGTAATGCCTTTGAGACCTTAAGTTTGATGTCCAAAGCGTGATGTCCAAACTCTTTGCATGTTATTTTACCATGCACATTCCATTGTTCTCACAATAAATAATCCCCAAAACTTTCCCAGGCTTGCGTCATTTAAATTCTTAACCTAGTCTTTTCAAAACCTAACTAATCATCCAATTTCCCATTATTCTAGTTTCAAATTAGCACTAAATTGCTAAACAACCAGCCCCGCAACCTGTCCCGAGTCACTAAGAACTGTGTATTTGCCTGCATCATCTCTTCTTTAATTTTTTTATTTATATATATATATATATGCACACACATATATGTTGCATTTTGCCAATTGAATTTCATATGATATCCTTGACTCAGATGATGTTTTTTTGCATGTACTTTTAAAGGTTATTTGCACTGGAGTTGGAATCTCAGATTTGTTATTTTTGTCAAAAGCAATATTCTTTAATACTTGCAACTCATTTCTATAATTAAAAAAAAAAAATCCAAAAATGCATCGATCGTGTTAGCTTAATCGCTGGTCTGTGTTTCAAGTTTTGACGATTCCCCCTCCTTACCTTTCTCTATTAGGACATTGAGTACCTGAAGCTCTATACCTCGAGATATGGAAGAGATGGAGGACTTGCTCTGTTGGAGAAAACAGGTGTATATCTAGGTCCTGAGCGTTACACACTCGAGCACATGCCAATAGATGTGATGCGGGGTGAGATTTTCAGCACGTGCCGACCATGACTAGTTACCTTCTTCGTATCACTCGGTTTTGTAATTATATGTTACCTTATAGAAGCTTTTTGCATTCCAAAAAGATAGTCAGGCTCATGTTGTAGTGCTTTAATACGGGTGCCAAGACAAAGTAATGAGAAAATTAATCCTCTGGTGTGTCACTTTCCGGAATCGCTCTTTCTATTTGGTCAGTAGACATTAAAAAAAATGTGTTTGCTAATATTTTTTTTTTATTAAACACTTAATTTAATAAATAACAAATTTTTATTTAATAGATTAAGTTATAAAAAAGTTCACTATTTTGATATATTTTATTAATATACTCCTTATTACAATTATCATTATTAATTATCACAATTCTTCTTATTCGTAAAGATATAATTAAATTTTAAATGTTTAAAAATTAAATTATATGACAATTTATTGTATGATGAATAATTATCTCATTTTAAATATATCTATTAAATTTGATTTTTTTTTTTTGAAAATTTGGCATTCATTCATTTATCATTTAGCTTTTATTATTTTCAATATTAAAATTATTTATTTTTTAAAGTTTTAGTATTAAAATTATTCAACACTTAATTTTCAGTTTAATCAAACACTGCTCAAGTGACTTTTTTTTAGACGAAGATTTTTTCCACGGATTAAATCTGTTGAATCTATCTGAATCCGTAGTGCTGGGGTAATTGTACAAGTTTCACGCGAATCTATCTGAATCCGTAGTGCTGGGGTAATTGTACAAGTTTCACGCATGCGACGTAAACTCTTATCTATGGTAAAAATTCATGCATAAATTGCTCATCATTGATGAACATAAGAGTCATTCTAGCTAGTTTGTTGTACTGTTAAGTTGTAGAGTATATGGCAAGCTACCATATAATACAGTGTTAATTCCAAATATTTAGGATTAGAAAACAAAAAGTCTTCTAAAAAAAAAAAGAAAACGACAAGTAAAAAATAAAAGAAGAAGTTTAAGTTCAATTATAATTTTTTTTAAGTTCCAACATTAAATAGAAGTAAAAGAGTTATTTCCGAATAGGGATTAGGCTTTAATTAACCGTTAGCACCGATATAAATAGGAGAATTTGGTTGGAACATGGCGTGATCGTGCGCCGGAAACTGAGTTGCGGCCCATTGGTATGATGGTGGATAATTGTTGAGTGATTATTGGTAGGTTTATGTTATGAGGATAATTTATGTGTAATCAGACTAAGAATTAGTCAGTACCAGTAATTAATACTTATATTTATTAATTAAAATAAGTTTATGCTAAATTACGTTAAATTATTTGTGTTTTTAATATTAATATTAAGAGAAATTTACTTATACTAACTATATACACTTAATAAATAAAATAATTAAAATTAAATATAAAAAATGAGCGTTTTTCAATTGAAGAAGAAAAGAATGATATAGTAATTTTTATCAATAATTAGAATTGATTATTTAAATTATTATTCAATTATTTATTAAATATATAAATAACTTTCAATTAGTAATTTCTATAATGACGAATTTAATAATATCATCCAATGGTATCAAGAAACAATATACTAATCCAATGCAACTATTTTTTATTTTATTAATTACAACCTAATAATTAATAATAATTTTTATCTAATTTAATAGTGAATTATTAATTATGATATTATAATATAATAATAAACAACATTATAGTTTTTACATTTTCCATCACTCAGTATACATATAAAATTTTGCCATCAATATTGCAATATTGACATAACAACCACTTTACTAAAATTTTGTTTTACAAAAATAAATACGACAAACAGCACTACTAAAAAAAGGTACGGACTATTATACGTTGCATAATATGATTGATTATGCAATCTGGAAGCTTGATTTGAAATAAATAGTTTAGATTATATGGTCACTTTTCATTAACTTATTATCCAAACAAATGATATATCAATAAACAAATCACTTTAGCTTTTAGATATTGTTCTAATAGCTAGTTGTTCACTTTTTTTTTTTTTTTTATAAAAAAAAATATATAACCATTCAGTTTTCGGAAGCTTAAAGCTTTAACTAATTTAGATTCGAGTACGAAGGAACGCTCTATAAAGGCCAATATTAATTAACTGAGATTTTAATCAAAGGAACAAGCTCCTTCCCACTTTAACCATCGCTTTAAATATGACCAATTAAGAGTATTTGGACTCGCATATGCAGAGCTTTAGAAGGAAGAGGGACGAAAGCTAGGCCTGCCTGCGGACTGAAATGGAAACGAGAGGTCCTGTTTTAGGCGTGATATTTGCGACGATATTGTTGTTGTTAGGGCAACTAGCAACCGCCAGTTTCCAGAAGTGCTATGCAGAGTGCTTCGTTCAATGTATTTTGGAGAAGAACGTTCCTGTTGGCTCTTGTGCTACTAAATGTTTAAAGGAGTGTATGCTTCGTCCTCCTTCTCTTCAGCTATACTACTGTACCCTTGGTTGTTCAATGGATATTTGCACCACCAATCACATTCATGGTATTATATATTTATACTCTCTATCTCCCTCCTCCATATATGCACACTCAAATTTTTTTTTTCTTAAAATTTAATTTAGATTGCATGTTTAATTTTTTTTTCTTTTTTATACCTCGAAATAATCTAGTATTAATTAGTGTACTTGTGCGTAAGAAGACATATTTGAGAATGTATGAGATTAGACATTTAAAATCTATCAGATCAAATCTGTTTTAGATGATTTCAATATATGAATTATTATTATTTTTTTTTTGAAGATGCTACCTAATGAGGGATTTTTAATATGTTGCAGATGCGGCAAAAATGGAGAGCTGCGTGCGGAACTGTTCAATCAATTTCTGCAATGCTGATAAAGGAAAATGAGAAAATGAAGGATATGAGAGGAAATGTTGTTATCTTAAACAGAATAATAATAATAATAATAATAATTAAAACTATTCTATGTATGGAAATGTTTATGGCCCTCTCACTGTTAAATTTTCATTTCTTATTTATTACGTGATTGCTTGGTCCATTCCCATAACCATATTGGGTTTTTACTTCGTCTGCAGGAGGTCTAGCGATCGTACTCTTCTCAAAATCAATAGTCTTCTTAAAAAAAAAAAAAAAGCAAATCGATTATGTAAGTAGACTTAGAGGATGTTTAGAATTGTTATTATAAAAATCTGATTTTAGGGCACAAATTAGAAGATAATTTTTTTTTTATGAGTGGTTATAGATCTTTTTATTAAATATGAATTTAGTGAATCAAAAGTTGATTTTCAAAGAATTTAGGGGTATGTTCCACTTTGTAATTATCAAATTTTGATTTTGAGATAAAAATTAGAAAAATATTCTCTTTCACAAGTAATTATAGATTTCTTAATATGAATTTTGTGATAAAATGATCAAATATTTGATTGTTTCAAAATCAAACCTTTTTACTCAAAATTTCATCCATTAATTTCATTATTCACTTTATCAGTTCCACCAATAAATCGAACTTGCTAATGTTCAGGAAGCAAAATGAAATCTTCTTTAAAGTGCGATACTATTATGGCATGATGGGTGCGAAGAATTTTTCAGTACTAATCTACCTTATTGTACTCATCGCAGCTATTGGGTTAGCCCATATACTTATTATACCCATAATTATTTATATTTAAACATTAATTTATTTTTTACCAAATATAAATTATCCATTAATTCAATTAATATATATAATTAATTCTGATCTCAAATTCAATTTGAGATAAGTATTTGTCATTTGTTAAACAATTATATCAATAACATAATATTTTGACAAGTGACACTACAATATATTTTTATCCTCAATGAAAAATATAAAAAAATTTAACAATATAAGAAGTTTTTCATGTAAAAATTTAGAAAATTTAATAATATAGAAAGTGTTTCACATAAAAATAACTTAGAAACTTTAATAATATAAGAAGTTTTCACATAAAAATAATTTAGAAAGTTTAATAATATAAAAAGTTAGAAATAATTTAAAAAAATTTAACAATATATGAAGTTCTTCATAAAAAAATAATTTACAAAATTTAACAATATAGAACGTTAATAATTTAGAAAGTTTAACAAGATAAGAAACTATTCACATTTATCTTCTTTAAGATTTTAATAAAAAATACGTATTTAATTTTTATATAATAAAAAAAATTAAAAGAACTGCATAGTCAAAAACAACCAATAAAAGGAAAAATAAAATTATAAAATTTCTTATTTTTTTATAAAAAATTATATTCTTATTAAAATTTATTAAACTAACTTAACTATATTTATAATTTGTATTATTTTATTTACTTGAAAATGTCTAATTTGAAAAATAATTTTATAAAATAATAATAAAATTTTAAATATTATTACTTAATTATATATTTTATATAAATATTTTATTTTACTAATATTTCTAAAATATATTTTAAATAATATATTAAATTATAACTGCGAAACGCGCGGATTATGGACTATTATATAAAAAGAAATAAACCTTACTCAGAATCTAATTAATTAAAAAGAATAGTTAGCGATTGTGAGATAAAATCCTTCTCATGTTAATATATCATCTATCATAAAGCCAACATTTTATTCTTGAAGTCAGGATGATACGTATATATCCTTAATTTATTTATTCCCAGAAGATGACCATTAATATTTAGCTACTTAGCTAGTAGCTAGCTAAAACCAGAAGGGACTAAACTGGACATTTATGGGTGTTGGGGTAATTTGTTCGATGAGCTGTCTTTGGCAAGCGGCTGTTCACTTTCAACATATATGTCACGCAGAGATTCATGCCACATGTATCGAAAATTAAGTGTATACATGAATTTGTTAATGGATTTTGGTTACCAACCATCGGCAACTTGGATGTGGCATTCTTTAGAACAATTATAGGCACGAGTATATGGAAGAAAACTGCTATTAATACAGCGAGCATAGCAGTGTACGTAGCACTCTCTGTCACTATCTGAAGTTACAATTATTGTTTGCCTACACAATATCAGCATCATCAGTATTGCCACCATAACCCTCGACATATAGATACCACCTCTCTTGCAGTACTCCATATCGTCTGTTTATCTTCAATTCGGGTATATGTTCTGATCACCCAAATAGCTATTTATATTATAAACGTGCTAGCTTAGCTCTTTATCTCATCGATTGCATGGTTGCAATAAATCCGGTAAAATGAGCAGGTATTAATCCTAAATGTAGCTTACATGAGAAAACTGTCAATACAAATTAAGACCACGTTTAATGACCTTTAAAACAAAACTAAAAAAGGTAAGGTTACCGGCCATCAGCAACTTGGCAGCGGGCACCTTAGAGCACATTTATATGCCCATATGTATGGAAGTATATTGGTAGCACACTTCTGAAGTTACTACCGTGGGTCGCCTTCTCCACAATATCAGCAGGATCAGTACACTCGCCTTAGAGAGCTACAACTCCTAAAGATTGAACCCAAAACGTTACCTAAAGGTTTGCCGCTTGTTTATGAATGGATTGAGTTTTTCGGTCCGGACTGGAATAACACCATCAATTCATATATGGACTTCAAAATCTTCGGATCTTTTAGTTAGGCGCTTGTGGGGGTAAATTGCACTGTTCTATTTTGGTAATATTTTTTTTTTAATTTTGATCAATTTGATCATTAAACTATATTTACTCTTCTAAGACGGTGCAATTAGCCAATTCTAGCTAAATTAGTTGATGTGACAGTCTGAGTTTACTAAAAAGCTAAGATTATAATACGTGACACAGTGAATCTCACAAATTAAACGTGAAAAAATTACTGTTAAGATAAAGTGTTATTTAAATCAACACTTACAAGATTAGTTGAGTGATATTAGTTCTTTTTACTTTTCAATTTATGATTTTTTTACAGTTCACTTTATATTTTTACATAATTATTACTAAATTCTGATTATCGAATTAACTAATTTGTTCAAAAATTAGCTAATTATACCATATCAGAATAAAATCATAATTTAGTGATCAAATTGATGAAAATGAAAAAAGATATTACCATAATAAAATTATAAGCAAACTTTAGTGACCATTAACGCAATTTACCCGACACGTGTGTATGAACGAACCAGGTTAGAATATCACCATCAACCTTTTGGTTCGAACTGAAATAGCAGCACTAATCCATATACGGGCTTTAGGATTTATAATACTATATTAAAATTCATGGATCTAAGAAAGGAACACACAGGCATGGGCCTGTGAGATGCAGAGGTTGATCAATGGATATTGATCAGTTATGCGCGCCTCATTAGCTCAATATTTAACCAATGTGATACTTACACTCTAGCAATTAACACTTACATTTGCAGATTTAAATAAAAAATTATTGAATAAATATTTAAATAAACTTATAAAGATTTATATAGGCACCAAAAAACCTAAAACAAACAGCAAAATAAAATCTTAATTTGAATAGGAAAGAGAAATAAGAAAATAGCATGTTAAAGCTCACAACGGATGAATTTTTCGTCTGAAAAAAATGAAGTCTTGAAACTCAAAACGAATTATTTTTTGACTTAAAAATAGAGTCCAATTGAACAAATTACTAAAAAGTCATTTTCCAATTCCTAGTGTAAAGTACTAAAAAGTCTACTTTCTTTTGATTTTTGACATTCCAATCAATCCAAAGACTGTGTACTTGCCTTCTCCGAGCCAGCTTTGATCACCTCACCGGCTCTTCATTGTACTTGTGTTAGCTTAGCTCTTTAATGACCTTAGATGGTTGCAAGAAATAGCATAAAATGAGCAGGTATTCCATCCGAAATGTAGCTTGCATGAGAGAACTGTATCCTTCATTTGAGAAAGTATAGATGACTTAAATTAAATATCCAGTATAAAATTTTTTCTCAAAAAATCTAATTAATATAAATTATTTCTTTTGAGATTCATAAGAAGTGTTTACATAGATGAGCTTGTCAAGAATTAAATCTTTAATTTGCTAAAATATGAAATAGAAACAGGACTACTGAGATATTAATTCAATGCCTAGACATGAATTCTATTTTTAATCATATTTATGAGTTTTATATTAAACTTTTTGCTTCCCCATTTTATATATATATATATATATATATGAAAATAAAACTTTTGAATAGACTAAAATACCTTTACTTTACAGGTTAATTGAGGTTTTTCTATATATTAACTAAATCTTAAAAAATTACAATAAAATAAGTAAAAAAACAAAACATGTGGATTACTACTTGTGTTGTAGTTCTTTAAGTTCTTCATTGACGTTTCATTGGGACTTAAAAAGTGAATTTTATTTAGTAAAAATTCCATTTTAGAGTTTCATTGGCAATGATAATTTGTTATTAAAGTTGTTTTTTGAAGATTGATTGTTTTACTGTGAGTTTGCCACATTGAGATAATTTCTCAATTATCATTAAATTATGATCAAAATTCTATTATGGTCATTAAAATTTGATTTTATTTAATTAGATCATTTAAATATAATTATTATTTCAACTAACATAATTTGGTCAAATTAAAGATGACAGTTTTCTAAACTATCAAGACGTAATTAATATTAACTATTTGTTTCAAAATTATATAGAATTGAAATTGAATCATAATATTTCTATTATTTATTTATGTATGTTAATTGAAATTATAATCATATTTAAATTGAATTAATTGATATTTAGTGACTAATAAAAATTTGACCATAATTCAATGAATATTGGGATAAATTGTCCGCACATAGTCGGTAATCTTAACTTATTGGGTAAAAAATTTATTGATAAAATTTTGATTAAATATTTATGTAATTTTTGAATTATTTTTGTTAGATTTGTAAATTGACTTCTTTTTATGTTTTTTTTTCTATATTGATTTTAGGGTATGAGTAGATATTAGTGGAAAATGAAAATATATGAGATGAAATAAAGGCCTCGTTCAAAATTACAGAATTTAAAATCTATGGATTTGATAAAATCAATGAATTTAAAATTTATGGATTTTGAAAATTTTATTATTTGGTTTGAACATAAAATCTATGGATTATTAGGGTAATCTTAGGGAAAAAAAATATTATAACAATCTATCATTTATTAAAAATGATAGATTTTAAACTTTTTTAAGAAAAGTGAAAACTTTCAAAATGAAAAATTTTAGAGAATGATGAATTTTACAAAAGTCATGATTGCAACTTCTTTTGATTTGTCAAACAATAGATTTAACTCAAATCTATAGATTCTATGAAATTTCACATTTAAAATCTCTCAATCCAAACAATACCAAAGATATTTTTGATATTTAGTATGAATTTAATAGAAAAAATAACAAAAAGAGTTTTTAATATAACGAAAAAATAGTCACAAACACTTTTTATAAAATTTAAATCAGAGAAATAACAATAAATAATTATGATAAATATCTAGGAGTTTATGGTAATTAATCCTTTCCTTTTCTCTTTGTATTCAAAGATCTTGTCTGATAAAATGGCTTGGAAATGAATAGGAAAGGGACACTAGGAATTAGCATATTTTTAACTTTCTATTTGAGCGCAAATTCATGAATGTTGTATCATGATGCTACTCTACTGCTTTAGCCAACTACATATATAAACACCATTCCAGAGTCAAGAAGAAAGTACTTAGCATAGCAACCTTAATTTTCAAAAGCTATCAAGGTTTTAGAACTTAGAATAGATCACCAGACGATCAAATATGATGCAGGGAAAAGCTCTTAAATTATTTTTTGCAGTGAGTGTGGTGATTGGGTTGCTTGCAGGGCAGTCTACAGCCTTTTCTATTTCTAAGAGGTTCAAAGTATGCTTGAAAAATTGTTTAATCGATTGTGCAATAGCATGGACCCCAGTTTGCCCTGTCCAATGTATTGCTAGGTGCATCATCCACCCTCCACCACTTCCCCCTCCATCTTCACTTCCACAGATCAGTAGTACCACTACTGAAAATAGTAATACCCAGCACCAGTTTTGCACTCTTGGCTGTGCTACTTTCCAGTGCTCCCATCTCATTTCCAAAGACAATTATCGTAATTTTCTCTTTCTATTAATCATATTTTTCTTTGCATTAATAATAATGAACTTTTTATAATTAAATTTGACTCTTTGTATTATTTCCTTTTTTTGGTCAGGTCTGAATCAGGTGGACGGTTGTGTGGATAATTGTTCACAATCATGCAACAAGAATTACGTGCCTACAAACTGATGAATTGCTTTGGTTCGGGATGGTGTTCTTGGAATTCAAGATTAATTTCCTTTTACAATTACAACACATGAAGTTCCAATTCGGATAAAATTCAATTAATAAATTATATCTGTAGTGTGTGCTGTGACCTCTCGATCAAATATGTATTTTGATTTTCATTTTAGGAAATTAATGAATAATTATATGTTAAACCATCTTTCAGTCATGAATCATGGACTTATTACAATATGAAGCTCTAGCCCAATTATCCTTTTTATTTCTCCTCGTAGAATTTATTTTTTTAAAAAAAAAAAGAAAAAAACAATATTTTTTAAATTGGACTGGGGCTTAAATTGATTGACTGATTGATTTTCAGTTTAGTCGATTCAACTGATTCAATCAATTTGGTTCAAATAAAATATTTTTTAATTTAATTCTTTTTAAAAATATATAAATAATACTTAAAAATATTTAAAAATCAAAAAAAAATATTTAGTATAATAAAAGTATAAAAATTAATATAATAAAGTACTAAAATTAATTTTAGAATTTTATGTTGAGTAAAATAGCATATTTTTTTAAAACTTTTTAAATTTTCACAAAACAACCTAATTTTAGATTGAACCGATTTGATCTGATTTATGATTTTAGATGATTTTTTTTTGTATTTGACTAATTTTTCTGATTTTGACTATCTAATTTTTTATACTGAATCAAATCAAATCACTAATTATTTTCGATTTTATCACTTCTGTCGGTTCTGAGAACGCTGAAAAAAAAAAGAAACAACCGCTTATTGGCTTCCAGAACTATAGATTATTCTTCTCCTTGCAATTCTTAATAACAGGAACCCACAAAGTCTCCAATTGTTCCAAGGCCTCAAAGTTTTCTAATTGTTTTCTATCTGCCAAAATTTTGGGGGGGAGAGGGAATCAATTATTAGACTTTTATATAAAAATATAATAGTATGATTGAAAAACTGCACTTTATTTAATTTTGACACATAATTCTCCTTTCTATTAAAATAATATTTAAAATTTAAGGCAGGAATGATTATAATCTATCTGGGGATTCTTGTTTAGCCTCTGAGTGAATATCTGACAATTTTTGCTAGGCATGGAAGGTCCATTAACTTGTTTTCTGAAATTTCCCAGAAGTAGCGTATAAATGGCTTGGATTAATGGAATGATTAGCATATAGAGGGAATCTTCGTCCGGATTTACTTGCAGGTTGATGAAAAGGTTGGCCATTTTAAGCATATGAATTAAAAATGATAATAAAACAACATTTTATTAAAGAATTTAAGAAATATATACCATTTTATATTGTATTAAAATCAATTTATATCTATTTTATAAAAATAATATGTATATATTAAATCTATTTAGAAAAGAAAGAGATAGATTAACAATTAATTATATAAGTAATCAAGATTTTAATTTTTTATATGCAAAAGTTTTTAAGAAGTCCAATAAATAATAACTTAATTTTTATATTAGAAATTTAAAATTCACATATGAATAATAAAATATTTAAAATCATACAAAAATAAAAAATATTTAAAATATTTTCATAGCCTATCATATATTAAGCCATAAATACTTTAAATGATTGATGTATCAAATTATTAGTATTTGTTAATGATAATGTGTATGTTAGTTTTGATCACCCTATTGACATAATGTGTATGTTAGTTTTGATCACCCTATTGACTTTATGTTACTTGGGGAAGAGGATGATTTTTGGCTCATAAAAGACATTTAGGTCTCAGAGTATCACCCGTTACCACCAAACAATAGATCATTTGTGCATAAAAGAACTATTCATATAAATATCCTTAATGAGAAAAATCAAAATGATATATATCCTTTATTTGAGAAAATATATATGACTTAAATTTTGCTTAGTTTAATCTTTTTTTTATTAACTTCGTAGGTCATTTTTTTATCGCAATTTGTATGTGTGAATATAAGATAGATAGTACTCAAGTTTTTTATTCATTCATTAATTTTTGTTTTGAACTCTTTTGTATCCACATATTTTATTTCTTTATTTATTTTTATAAAATCTTTTCAAGATTTAGTTAATACATAAAATACCCAAACTAACATCTAAAATAAGAGTATTTTGATCAATTCAAAAGTTTTACTCTCTCATCCGTGCTTTATATATATATATATATATATATAACCATTTTTATGCTAAAAATAGGGCAGTAAAATTTTTAATATAAAAACTCATAAATATGATTAAAAATAGAATTCATGTCTAGCCATTGAATTAATATCTCAATAGTCCAGTTTCCATTTCATATTTTAGCGAATTAAAGATTTAATTCTGGACAATCTCATCTATGTAAATATTTCTGATGAATCCCAAAAGAAATAATTTATATTAATTAGATTTTTTTTGAGAGAAAATTTATACTGGATATTTAGTTTAAGTCATTTATATTTTCTCAAACAAAGGATATATATCATTTTGATTTTTCTTATTAAGGATATTTATATTGACAGTTGATTCTCTCATGCAAGCTACACAGTTAGCTCACTTTATGCTATTTCTTGCTAATTTAATCTTTCTTATTCTATGTGACAAGCCTTGTTTGGTTTTCTAGTTGTCCGTTCTATTTGATTTTCTGGTTTAACATATTATTCATTAATTTGCTAAAATGAAAATCAAGATGCATACATGATAAAGAAGCCAACGAACATACTACAGATATAATTTTATTAACTGAATTTTATTCAAATTAAGATTTCATGTACTGGAATTATAACAGGAAATTAATCTTGAATTCCAAGAACACCATCCCGAACGAAAGCAATTTTTCAGTTTGTAGGCACATAATTCTTGTTGCATGATTGTGAACAATTGTCCACACAAACTTCCACCTGATTCAGACCTGACCAAAAAAGAGGAAATAACACCAAGAGTCAATTTTAATTATAAAAAGTTCATTATTATTAATGCCCAAGGAAAAATATGAATAATAATAGAAAGAGAAATTTACGATAATTGTCTTTGGAAATGAGATAGGAGCACTGGGAAGTAGCACAGCCAGCAGTGCAAAACTTGTGCTGGGGATTGCTATTTTCAGTAGGGGTACTACTGATCTGTGGAAGTGAAGATGGATGTGGTGGAGGTGGAGGTGAAGGTGGAAGTCGTGGAGGGTGGATGATGCACTTAGCAAGACATCGGAGAGGGCAAAGCGGGCTCCAATCTATTCCACAATCAATCAAACAATTTTTCATGCATACTTGGAACCTCTTAGAAATAGAAAAGGCTGTAGACTGCCCTGCAAGCAACCCAATCACCACACACACTAAAAAAAATAACTTAAACGCTTTTCCCTGCATCATATTTGAACGTCTAGTAATCTGTTGTAAGTTCTAAAAGCTTGATAGCTTTTGAAAATTAAGGTTGCTATGCTAAGTACTTCCTTCTTGACTCTGCAATGGTGTTTATATATGTAGTCGGCTAAAGCACTAGAGTAGCTAAGATTGCCAAAGACATGAATTTTTTACCATAAACTCCCAGATATTTTAAAGCCAAGATTTTTTTAATACAAACAGAAAAGGAAAGGATTAATTACCATAGACTCTCATATATTTATCATAATTAGCCATGTTATTCCTCTGATTTAAATTTCATACAAAATATTTTTAACAATTGTTCCATTATACTAAAAATTATTTATGTTAATTTTTCTATTAAATTCATTCTAAATGTCAAAAATACACTTTATTTCATCTTATATATTCAGTTGCCGCTAATATCTACTTAAACCTTAAAAATAAATATTGAAAAAACAACATAAAAAAAAGTCAATTTACAAATCTAACAAAAATAATTCAAAAATTACATAAATAATTAATTGGAATTTTATCAATAAATTTTTACCAAACAAGTCAAAATTACTGAATTTATCAATAATTTTTTACCAAACAAGTCAAAATTACCAATCATATGGGAATAATTTATCCTAATAGTCATTCAATTATGGTCAAAATTTTATTATAGTCACCAAATATCAATTTTATTCAATTAAATATGATTATTATTTTAATTAATTTTATTTGACCAAACTAAGGATCTTAGAATTATATAAAACCCACAAATAAATAATAGAAATATTATAATTCAATGTAAATTTTATATAATTATCAACAAATAGTCAAATATTAATTACTTCTTGATAGTTTAGAAAGTTATCTTTAATTTGATCAGATTATATTAATTGAAATAATAATCATATTTAAATGACCTAATTGAACAATATTAATTTTTAATGACCATAATAGAATTTTGATCATGATGTAATGACAGTTGAGAAATTATCTGAATGTTGTAAACTCACATTAAACAAATCAACCTTCAAGAGACAAGTCTAATAAGAAATTATCATAGTCAAGGAAACTCCAAATTGAAATTTTTACCAAATAAACTTTACTTCTATGTCCTAATGATAACCTTAACGGTCCTTTCTAAAATTCTTATTTCTAATATTGCTGCCTTCGTGGGAACCAAAAACCTCATAAAAGACATTACAAGCGGTAATCAATAAACATTAAAAAATAGCAAAAACAAATTTAGAAAATTTAAAGTTTAATGGTAATTTAAATCTAAATTTGTGTATATTAATGTAATTTTGATTCAATATTTAAAAATTATCAAAGTATGTCAGAATTATAAAATTAAGTGCAA